>JAQGAF010005567.1:0-11820 GCA_034687865.1 Kryphioiulus occultus | reverse complement strand
TGTGAAAATGAATTTATACGAAAGGAATTTCCAGAAGCACAGTGCAAAAGCGGTTTCGCATTTCGTCAGTGTGACCAAGTGCCGAAATTCAAAAGTCTTATCCAATTAAGTTTTTTTAATAAATTACAGGGTGAAACGGAAAAAGGAGCAAAGAGTCGATGCCCTAGAAAAAACAAATCCAGAAAACGGCAAAATAGGTTTGATTATATTATATATTCATTTATTCTCTATTGGCAAAATTATCTTTGCCAGTTGCCCCCATAGCGTTATGGCAAGGTCAACTGGATTCCAACTTCCTGTCAGGGTCCTTTACGCCCTTAAGTGAAGCGGTGCATTCTGGGATAGTCAGAATTGACTCTGTGGGATTACCCCGTGACATCTTGACGTTAACCCCAGGAAAACCCAAACAACTCTTCCGGTTTCAACTTCCTCTTTGTTGCGCATGGAGTGGAACTAATGACGTACTGTAGCTCGCACTAAAGAGCAAAGCCATAACATGAACAATGAAGGTTGCGATATTACCTTGAGTAACCTGGGGTCACAGGTGGGCCTGCCTCCTCATCCCATGATACCCTGGGATTTGGAAGACAATTGACTTTGAGATTTGTTGGACTTGAAGGGGATTATGAGATCCCAAATTTGATCTGAAACTTCTCAAAGAGATGGTAGCGGCGGCCATCTTAGAACTCTTTCATTCATTCAGAGGCCTCGACATGGCCGAGGAATCGAGATAAAAATCCCAATTATTATTATCTTAACCCGATAGCATTTCACTTAATTGCGAAATCGCAATTTGCATTCGGCCTTCCTCGACACATCACTGGGTGCCACGTGTAGCGAAACAACGAAGGCAAGCAGTTATTGCAAAATTAATTACTCGTCAATGGCAAGGCTTATAAAAACCGATTTTTTGTGATTTCTTGCGCCTCTTTTACGGCCAGTTTACTGCCGTGGCCTCGCCGAGGACCGGCCCGAAGCGGTTGCATCAACGTGACCCCTGACCTGTCGAGTGAAAGCCTCGTCATATGACTTAAGTGTGGGGCATGACTTGTCCTGGTGTCCATTTGAGAACTGAGAGCGAAAGTTGCAACCTAAAGAGGGGATGGCAACCCTTAAAAATTACGGACTTCAGGGACCTTGCAGGACTTCCAAGGACTTCAGAAGTTTTGGGAAGTTGAAGTTTCACGTGGTGCTCCGTGGACAAGCTGGGAAATGCACTGCACTTGCAGACCCACTGATGCAGGCCTGTAACCAGTGTGAAAAATGTGGGAAAAAAACGGATAAATGACTGAGGAATTCTCCTCCATTCAGGTCCTTAATTTCATAAAAAATGTATTAAAATTTGATTGTTTCTATCAGTTTAAAAAAAAAAAATTGCCTGCGGCGCTCTTTTGAAGACTGTTACATGTATTTATAAGCACCTTCAAAATAATGCGTTGTCTTAAAAATAATTTCAATGAAAACACAAAATCCATTTTTGGCGTTAAAACTAAACATTGATAGTAAATTTTACACCATACGATTTTTCTAGAAAAGCAAGCTGAAATCCACTTTTTGTGGTCTAGTTTTGTAAAAAAAACTACCACTGGAGTTCTCGATACTGTAGGTGGGTAGCGTCTTGTAGTTTGAGATACACTGCTATAGTTTTTTTTTTCAAAAAACTGGGTAAAAAAAGGTGGAAAAATTCGATTTTCATGTGAAAAATTTATACCAATTGGCCACAGTCTGTAAACGAGACTGGACTTGCAGTGACTTCAATGATTTCAATGGGACTTCAACACCTTCAACAGTGTTTATTCCCACTTTTTTAAGTCGTTGGTTTTTGCATTAACCAATTGAATCGTCGACAATTTTGAAGTAAAATCCATCATTTTTCTTATTTAAAAAAAAAATCATGTAAAATGTCGGGGAAATAGACTTTAGAATTTGTGGGAACCCTGCTTCAATGATTTCAATAGGACTTCAGTGGGACTTCAACCAACATGTGCACCTGACTTCCCACGTTGCCACACCCCATGGGGTAGTTTCATAAGATTTGGTGGAGGAGGAAAACCTCTTGAAAGTTGGAACTGGTATGTGGACATGGGACTGAAATGGCTATCTAAGCCTGTCTGAGAGTGCAGCTCTAATACTGTGTTCGTTTAAGACGCTCACTAGGTGGTGCTACAAGTGAGTTAAAGTTACATACCTTCCGGAACATGTTGGCTGCCGGGTAGTGCAGTAGCCCGACCAGCGTGTTGAGACGCCCCCTGTGGGGCATGCACATAACCACCTGATCGATTCCACCTGTTTGGGGCAGAAAAGGAACAACAAAATGGCGATTAGAACGTTTCTGACGCTGGAACTGGACCCAAAATACATGTAGGGCCTACGTACCTTCCCGGGCCTCCCGGAAGAGACAGTCGAAGAACCCCATCATGCTTTCGGCCCCTTCGCCGCTGTAGCGCTTGACGGTGCCGAACTTGTTGGCCAGGAAGTTGTCAAATGTCTGAAATGAAAAGATGGATGAGAAGTGCATCATGCAGTGTAAGACGTCATGGGAATCGAATGTTTGCAAAGACTGGTTGTTGATGGTGATGTGTTACTCTGTCAGAGACACCGATTTTCAGTTTGTCAGGGAAAGTCTTTGAAATTCTCATTGTCTTTTGGGAACGTCGGTGGAAGTCCACAGTCCTTGACAGTTTGTATAGTAATTGGGCGTCTGTAATGAGCTAAGAAGTCAACTTGTTAGGGAAGTTCAGTTCCAATGGTTAATATTGGCCTATTGCTTGTCGGCTTATCGGGAAATTCGACTTTTGACGTGCTTTGCTGGTTCTTATACTGTCAGGAACATGACATTTTCACTCTGTAAGGGGTTGTCTTTAATTCTAATTGCTTATCGATTTATGGAGACAGGAGGGTAATTCTAACGTGTTCGTGATGTTTGATGTAAGGTTCTCGACATGATATGTTGTCCGAGAAAGAAGCTGACAAGTTCTACCAATGTCACTTGCCCAACCAAACCCCTAGCTGCCTGTCAGTTTATCATGGGAATTCTTGATGCGATAAATGGCTACCGGCCATGGAGAAGTCATGAAATGGAATTCTAGCAGACAAACTTGTCGGGGAAAATCGATGGACATTCCATTACTTGTCGGGTTTCATGAAATTTCTGAGAAATTTCTGAGAAAGTGTCAATGGAAGGCTCTGGTGTGCTTGTCAGTTTGTCAGGGAATTCTCGATGTTATAGCAAACTTGTAGGGAAAGTCGATGGAAAATCCATTATCGATTTTGAAGGAATGTCACTAACATGTTGCAATGCCAGGGAAAGGTCTTGAGAAAGTATCTGTTACTAGCAATTTCCGTCGCAGGTCAATTTGTCATTGACAATCACAAGATTTTGTACATTCCATTACTTGTCGGATTTCATGGAATGTTCCTGAGCAAGAACTGGCAAGTTCTACCAATATGTCAGTGTGCTTGTGAGTTTGTCAAGGAAATTCTCGATGTTATAACAAACTTGTGAGGAAAGTCGACACAAATTTCATTATTGATTTTGAAGCAATGTGACTGATAAGTTCCATTGTCAGGGAAGTCTCGAGAAAGTAACTGTTACTGGCAATTTCCGTCGCAAGTCAATTCGTCATTGGCAATCTCAAGATTTGATGTGTTTGTCCTTATTTTTGGCACGTGGTGCCAAGGTTTTGAACACAGCATGCTATTAATATGTTAACTGGGTCCCTGGTCACCTGCAGCTATATAATTACACGGGTAATGGAGGCTCAGCAGCCATTAATTGGTACGCATTGACATGGTGTCAAGTCATGAGACTATATTGCCAACTTCTTTTGGCACGAATGCCCAATTTGGCTGCGATTTTCTCCACTAATTATGGCGTGTCATGCAAATTCCCTAAAAAAGGAAGAAAGGGGAATTCTGCGTGCCGTTGAGTGATTATGAGCTCACTCCGTATTGATCCCTCCGCAATGGTTGCTCCATGGGCCCTCAAGATGGCGCTAGCGGAGATGTGACTATTTGGAAACATGGAGGGAGCCAGTTTTCAAACTTAGTTTTAAGGCAAAGTCAATATATGTGCCTGTGTCCTTTACCACTCAAGATCAATACTTATTCGGAGATGTTCACACATTATCATTGTGACTACCAACCTGGAAATCGCAGGGATTTGAATTAGATTCTGGAGTTTAACAGTATCAACATTTTAATATTTTGTTTGTCACTACATCTACAAAGCTGTGTATCGATGATCTATTTGTTTAAATATAAGAATTACTCTTGTTATTAATATTGCTGAAAAATGTTTTAATGAATTATACATATAGGCTGACGGTCATTTATTATTATTTGTGGGCTAATGTATTTGTGAGATTTTTTTCAAAAAATGTCAACATTTTTAACTTAATTAGTAATATTACCAAATGTTTTATATTAGAAATGTGGGCTAAAACCCATCATTTCTGATGTCAATGATGTACTGGTACTATATTATTTGTGGTAGAGCTTTTCAAAAATATACCGCGTGCTTTTAATTGTTAATATTGTTAAATATCATAATAAGTGAGTTTTTTTCTTCAAAAAATTCAGATTAATTATTTATATTACTAAGTATACTTTTACCAAACCGTGTGTTAAAATGCATTATTTGAAGCTAAGTTGTACGTTGCAGTTTGGGTGATCCATTTTTAAATAGGTATTAGAATTACTTAATCTTTAAAAATGTTTTTTTTTTGTTAACCTTGGAAAACGAGAATATGATAATAACCCTGGAAAATTCAGGGAAATTCGTAGTAACCATGATTGTAGGGTCTTACCAGGTTCACACCTTCACAAATGGAAAGTCAAGGAAATTGCAATGGTTAAGTTCGCATCAGCCAATTTATAAGTCATGATCATCATTTATCATTTTTTTTGTTTCTGTTGTTGATCAAATCCAACATATCTTATATTTATTAAAAATCTCATGTAAAATGACAGGGAGTGTCAGGGAAATTGAGTTGTGCTGGAACCAGTGGCGCCCCCAGGGACAACCCGCAAATCCCGTCGTTGGAGTTTTTCGCACGGGCTACTGTTACTGGTTACAGAAAATAGCCCCTTACTTGGGACCTCAGCATCTCCCGGGCCAGGGCACGCTTGCCGTCGACGGGGATCCGCTCTGCGGCCAGCGCCTCGAATCTCTCGGCGAACCACTCTCGCTCTTCCTCCTCCTGGGGAAAAGACTGGCATTAGAATTCAGAAAGGAAAGGAAAACCAAAACTGCTTCCTCCAACCAAAAAAAGTTTCGAATTTCGGGTTTTTTTGGTTTTCGCCCTCCAGCTCGGCCGTAAGTAGGGCAAAACGGCACCGAGTCGACCGATAAGCAACTTGGCAAAACAGTCACGTCGGCGTCGCCGGTTGGCCAACAGCCGATATCCCCAGTCCCCCCTGCCCGCCCCTTGCTCACCGCCAGATGCGAGAACTCGGCCGCCAGGGGCCCGCAGTAGGCGCGCCGTAGCGAACGCACGATCTCAGCCAACGATCGACGCCGATCGCCGGCCACGATGCCCGCCGTGTCGTACTCTTGATCGGACAGCCCGTAGCGGGCAGGATCCAACTCCGGAAGGAACCTGGGAAGAGAACGGAGATCGGATTATTCGAATTGGGAACAAGTAAGTGCATGCTGCGTGGGGAGAGGAATGTTAGGGTAGGGACTAGGGAAGCGAAGGGAAAGTCGGGGGGATGCGACTTGGTTTTTGGCAGCATTGGGGGAGTCTACTACAACAAGATGGCACCCGGATATATGCGCCTTGATTAGGTGTGAGTTGGGATCGCCCAGAGGCCGCGTTTCACAATTCCCGGAAAGTCAGGGAATTCGTGAAAATGTCAGGGAAATTTAGATACAGTGGACTCCGCTTAATGGGATCGCGGATAATGTTATCATTCGTTTACTGTTATCGAAATAGCCAAGTCCCGAACGTTCGTATACAAATATACGGCGAAATCATTGGTTATTGTAATTAATTCGCTTACTGTTATCATTTTTTCCCTTATGGAGGATTCGTAAAACATGAGGAATGCGAAGTTTTGGAAGAAAATGATGTACCATCTGCTATGAATAGCGAAAATTTCCAGGAATATTCTTCCGAATTTTTATATTCATTGACGAAAATATTCCAATAGCAACCCCAGTGACTAAATCCGGCACTTGCTAGACTATCTGTGAGTCAAACAGAGCTGACTAATGAAAATGAATTTGCTGTTGACGAATATGAAAAGTGCATCTTAGTGGAGAAACCACCAAAAATGTTGAGATGACAGAAGCACTAGTAAATTTATCTTGGTGGACAGCGTAGATCAATTGATTTTCAAAAACTGGGCAATACATGCATGAATGAGAATTTCACTAACAAATTTACACAGTAAACTTGTAAGCAAACCTATATAAGTGGTTTTTTAGTTGCAAATAGCTTTGTAAAGTTACATTATGCGATGTATGTGCTCACAAGGATTCAAATTAAATAACGATTTGCCTTTTCTTGGTATTCGGCTATTGTTATCGAAATAGCCTGGTCCAATGGGATCCCATTAAGCGGAGTCCACTGCAGCGTGCATCAGCCAATTGATTAGTAATCATATTTTAGAAAAAAATTGGGATAAAATCCACCATTTTTCTTATTTTTTTTAAATATTCATGTAAAATGTCAGGGAAATTGACATGAGAATGTGAGTGGGAATGTTTGAATCGCGACCCCCAGGTGAAAAACTCGTCAACTCGATGTGATGAGGTTTAGGGACGTAAGCACTGACCAAAAAATTGTCGAAATTGAGCCAACTTTAACTGAAAATTAGATCATAAATCGATGTGCTTATACACCCTCGTACGTCCAGTTTTTCAAATTTGACAGAGAGGTGGACTACATGTAAATAGCTGTTTTTAAAACATGTTAAAATATGCGGGATTTTCAAACGACTTAGGGGGTTTGCCGGTATTACGTATAATGTACCATCGAAATGATGAATTTTAGCGCATAAGTCCTAATGATACGAATAACATTAAAAACAACGTCCTATAAACGATCCTATTAACATATAAATAACATGCTAGGAATTTTGTTTTGCAAAACTGGATCAAAAATGATGGATTTAAGCCAATTTTTATAAAATAATGATGACGTCATCAGTCATCAATTTCGCCATTTCAGAACACCACCCCCGATGATGACATAATCATTCACCGAATAAAAATTCGAAATTAAACAAACTTTCTGAAAATTACATTAAAATAATGAAGTTTAGACCATAAGTCATAATAAGGTAACAACTTGTCAACTCATCAAATTCACATGTAAAGATACATGTATTTGTATGCAAGATTTTTATCTTTGGCCTATTTCTGCAACATGTTTTAGGATATAAGCTAGGTAGAAGTAATGCATCATCTCTGTACATTATTGTTTTTTTATTTAATTTTGGCCTCAATCCATTACTTGTTACGACATTTTCAAAAAGGTTGGAGAACGGCATTGGTTGATAATATTTTTCCTCAATACATTAATTTATATGAAAAGTCAGAGGTCAGGAAACCTGGCATTTGAGTTTCCTTATTTTCAAATAAATGTTTTACAGTAAATGGAGAGGTTAACAGAACGTTCCCCTTTTAAATGTATAGGAGTCGCATAAACAAAATTTGGGAAATACTAAGATTTTTGAAGGGCAAACGTGAAACCACAAAATGTCTACATTTCTGAAAATTCGGTATACATGGACTAAATGTTTTATCATTGGTACATATGCAATGAAAATACAAGAAAATGCTTGCATCAGGGTTTTCGAGCATTCTTTCACGTTCCAATTGGAATATTTTTTGGAAAAAAAGGGAAAGTCGTGTGATCCGGTAACCTGAAAAAGCTCAAAATTATGCAGTTTTGACTGGATTTTTTTTCCTGTTTTATCATGACTAAGCCCGGAATAAGGAGATATTTTTCTGACCTATTCGCAAACAGCCAATTAATTAGGAGGATGGCACGAAAACCCAAATATACGATAATAACAGTAATTGAAATATGGGAAGAATTACAGTAATTAGTCAAGTTAACGGAAACTTTCGATTAAGATTTTCTTAATGCTGACCACAAGCCATGAGCATGGTGACTACCAATTAACCAGGAAACCTCAGGGAATTTTGAATTAGAACCCGGAGATTTTCACTATCAAAATTGCATCTGCTCAAAATTATTCTCAGAAGCCAGTATAAAAATGATTGGGCCTGATAATCAATTCTACCATTCATTGAGCCCACATTGAGCACTGTGATTAACTTTTTCTAAAGGCCTTTGTTATTAAAAATTTCTGGAAAACATTTTCGAGAGTTAGGCCTACATCTAAAACCAGTTATTTCTGGTAATTTTTTATTCAAATTTCGTTGTTGGACTTAATTTCTGTCAGTATTAATATTTCTGAAATTTTCTAAATTATCTAGAACTTAGTGATTTGGCATTCAGAGAACTATTTCAAGGAAATAGACCGAAATCCATTATTTCTGATAGTTTTTCAAACAAATGTTCGTAGAATCCATCAATGGGATATGCTTGTTTTGTATTGTTTGTAATGTTGACTAACTACCTATACCATTTGATATCTAGGTTTTCAACAAATTTCGCCTATGGCTTTTCCTTATATTATTATTACTAAATATTGTTGTTAACAGAATTGTGGCACACATTTACCTATTGAAATTATTTTTCGAACCTAGAAAAACTGGAATATGACCATGGAAGACTTTTGCAAACTCAGGGAATTTCGGTTTCGGAAATCAGTAGTCACCATGTCAGGGTTCCCACTTTCTGGAAAATCAGGTAATTTATGAAAATGTTAGGGAAATTGGGATAGTTGGCAACAGCCATTTGATTAATCATCATCTTTTATAAAAAAAATTGGGCTAAAATGCATTGTTTTTCTTCATTTTTCAAAATAAATTCACGTAAAATGTCAGGGAATGTCAGGGAAATCGATTTGAGAATTTTGGTGGTAATCCTGCACGTAGTGCCTTAATTGGGTTTGGAATTTCTATGCAGTTTGAGGAAATGACGAGATTAGAAGGTTCAGTAGTCGTAAATTCGCAAACTTACTGGTCATTTGTCCCTTCGCTGGTCAGTGGGTCCAGCTGGGCCTCACGGTGACCATGCTGCCTGTAGGCCGTCACCAGACGGTAAAGGTTGGCATTGACCGCACGGTTCTGGAGCACTTCTGCCGGAACTAGATGAGAATTTCGAAAAAGGTGCCAAATTCGTCAGAAATTCTGAATGCTTAGGTATAGAGAGCTGTTGACACTGAGAAAACGGTGTCTACCAAGCATGGAAGTCATGAAAAAGTCACGAAATTTACATCAGGGTCATTGAAAAGTCATAACATTTACAACGGGGTCATGAAATTTTCGTCTTTTTCATTGATTCACAAATACAAATTTGGGTTTAAATTCATTTGCCATCTATTAATTTCCGCAAAACGTTCGTCAGTGACGTGTTTTTGGCCAATAATCATCTCCCCATAGTGGTAGATAATGTTTCTGAAAATCACTATGTAGTCATGCAATAAACTTGAATGGCACATGTTCATGGAATTTGCAATACCAAATCCAGTAGCCACCCTGTAACAGTTTCCATTCGCTTCTGGTGCTAGCTGTCTAGAGGTCAAAAGGTCATGCATCAGCGAAAGGGGGTCACCTGCTGTGAACAATAACTTTCAACTTCACTGTGGATGCTCTGTAGCTTAATAGAAACTTGGGTCCATCTTTATAACGTTATTGATACGTCTATTATCATTAATTTTTAATGGAAACAATTGTAAAATACTTTGTATATTATAAGAGCGCGGACTGCATGCAAAAATTGAACAGTGGCCAACATGGCGGGTGCTAATTTTTAAGCGCACGTTAGCTAATGGGTGCTAAGTGAGCATTCAAGGATGTAATCATTTAACAGGCCAATTAAGTTATTGGCATTGTTGATGGCCTGTTGTGTAATTATGACGGCATGCGGCAACTGCCAGCTAGCATAAATCATTTTAATCGGATTTGTAGCGTGGTCATAAAACAATGAACTTCCGAATTTAAGGCTTGGTGGTCTTTTGAGAGCTGAGAGCGAAAGTTAGCATCGAGAGAACCTCAGGGCTTGCTTGTACAGGGTGTTTCCGGTAGTAGTCATAGGTCTCCTGGAAATGGTTCATTTCATGAGTGCATGACTGTCACCCTTTTCATTTGTGACAATGGCTTCGGAAACACCCTGTATAAGGCTCGATGGAGTAACATTTCTGAAAATCGAAGACCCTCTGAGGTTCTCTCGATGGTTACTATACACTCTCAGCTCTCAAACGGATATGCTTCCTTCTACCTGATTGCATAGCCTAGAGAGTCCTACATGTAGATACAATGTCGCACTTGGAGAGAGTTGAGGGGCGTCAGCATTTGTTCGGCATGCAATCAAGCAACAGTCTCCAGACTTTAGTTGAATTTGTTTACGTGTCTCCAGACATTGTAGCTAAGAACAAAGTCGAACGGCAAATATGCATGTGTCGGTACTTTGTGCGGGCACGCAATAGTCCTAACTTTAGCGTAACATCCGAATACACTTGTCCCGACATTGTCTCTAAGAACAAAGTCAAATGACAAACGCATCGGGACTGTCTCGTGGTCGTCTGGGGACAGTTGCGAAGCATCGCAATTGTCAACTATACAGTACCAGTACGTCACTCATCATTCTCCAGACTTTAGTTGAAAGTATTTACATGTCTCCAGACATTGTATCTAGGAACAAAGTCGAACGGCAAATATGCATGTGTCGGAACTTTGTACGGTCACGCAATGGTCATAACTTTAGCGTAACACCCGAATACACTTGTCGCGACATTGTCTTTAAGAACAAAGTCGAATGACAAGCACATCGGGACTGTCTCGAGGTCGTCTGGGGACAGTTGCAAAGCATCAGAATGTATCTGCCATAATGTCACGCAGCAGTCTCCAAACTTTAGCCGAATATCCGACTACACGTGTCGCGCGACATTGTATCGAGGTGTAATCTGGGCTAATTAAATGTACACGTGCGATCTCCATCTTGTGGGGTGTCCCATAAAACGCGCGAGGGCATTTGTAGCAGCCTGATTTTGGAAAACGCGCTTTTTCTGGTCTAGCGGAATTTCGAAGGAATTTCTGAAATTCTGCCCCGGGTTCCGCGACCCGACACCAGGCGGCGGGCGCGCAACCTTCCCACCCCACCATCGTCGATCGACCCCTATCGCCATCGGCCTCGCAGATCAATCCAGGCCTTGACCCCGTTGCGAGCGAGAGCGACTAGCGTAAGTTGGCGTCTTTTGGACGCACTTTTTTCAATAGCCTTTTTACCTGCGTACTTGGGCACGGCCGAGCCCGTCGGCCCGCAGCCGTACACGACGCCGTGGTAGCGGCAGCGGGCGACGGCAGCCCGATGGGCGATGCGGCGAAACATGCGACCAGCGGTCCGTGACGAGCAGCCGATGCCGACGATGAGCGCGCGCGAGCGGCAGCGATTTCCAACAGCGGCCGGGATACGCTTTTTTTTTTCACGAGCGCGAAGCGATGCACTGGACCGACACAGAAGGCGCACTGGGGAGCGATGCCATTGCGCCCGGTGAGCGACGACCGTGCCCCGGCCCGATGCGGGGACGGTGGTGCCATCTAGCGGCGGGCGCGGGAGAGCGGTCTGAGTTCGAATTAGTAACTGCAGTAAAACCTCTGTAAGTTGACCACCCAAGGACCATCGCAAACTATTTAATATAAAGAGGTGGTCAACATATGGAACGTGGCTTGTACTGACA
>JAQGAF010005566.1:0-11824 GCA_034687865.1 Kryphioiulus occultus | reverse complement strand
GCTCTCCGCACGTTAAAGATCCCTCAGGGGGGCGTATTCTTCCCTGCGGCTAAATTTCCAGGTGGACGGTCTGCCCCTTAGCGTTGGTGATGGGCCCAATAGGTGCGAAAATAGACCAACGTTAAAAATTCCACAAACAAACAAACAATGCATCCAGAGCAATTTACCGTAACAAAATAGTGGTTAAAGTGACAGGATAAACACGTGACGTGGTCCTTTCTGATGTGAGAATTGCGCTATATCTCTAAACAGTTCCTTTCAAGTTGTCTGGAAATGTTGTAAAAATGCGTACGGAAAACCTGAAAATGTTAGGGAATTTAATTCAAAATTCCTCACACCGGAAACTACCCATTTCCAAGATGCATGGTCATTTTTTCCCTGGAGCACATGGATTAGCACGTGTTGGCATACAGCCAGCCAAAGTTTAATTTTTTTTTTCCAAAGTTGGCCGGCTGTTACATGTTACAATTATAATACAGTTTTAACTTATTAGGAACATTTTTGCTCTATTTCATTAGTACTAGCTATCACCAGTATTTCGGCAACATTGTATAAACGACGGAATTTCTAGAATTACTAAACAACTAGATAATTTATCAAATTCTTAGCATTAATTGCGTGTGCTTTTGGCCTTTATTTTGGAACCTGTATAGAAACCGTAATTAAGCACTGAAAAATGGGGGGAGTTGTTACCATATATGCATGTATACGCAAACGTGTTCACAAGTTGATGCGATAACAAGAGTTATCGCAAACGTACAGTATAATTTAGTGAGGAGTGTAAAGTGAAATATCATTGCAAAAAATCGAATCTGAGAAATGTTAGCATGGAACTGAGAAAACTTAAACTGAACTCTATACAGTTTGGCTTAATTCTTTAAGTTCCAAACTTTTTCCCCCTCAAATTTGACCGTATGAAGTATAGGTATACATGTATTTGAAATAGGTCCTATTACAAATGTCATCTATAAGCGCAGCTCATACATCCCACAGCTCAATATAAAAATTTTCCAATGTTGTCATTGAGTAATGTTTGGGATACTAAAATCGTTTGCAAATACATGTAGTTTTAGCTGGTAATTTTTTTAAGAAGATTCACTATTGTTTGTTCGGATTTTCCGCCCTTTTTAAAAACTGCCCATTGCTTAAATCCTCTTGACATGTATCTGTAACTAGACTGCAGGTGCACGGTAAACTCGATGTTAGGTCATGCAGTGGGATGCAAGCCTAAGACCTGTTATGTACAAAAAGTTTTACAATAAATGCGAAATAAAATCGCATAAGTTTTACTTTGGTTTCTCAATTTTTATTTGTGACCGGAGTTGTACACATAAAACCTCGTAAATATTGAAATATTTATGATTTTGGTTTTTTCTTTGTTTTAGTAACTAATTTATGAGTCGTGCTTGTTCGTGAAAATGTAGGATAGACCTAGACTTCTCTCAATCATCTTAAAAAATGCGACAGTTGCACTTTTAAGCGCTTCTTAATAAAATATTAGCATTTTAAAAAATATCTGCGGCATTAACTTGTGGTAAATAGGCATGTGCTATAATTTAACCACCGGTTTTTTGTTTTTTTGGAGAATGCGAAGATTATT
Source organism: Kryphioiulus occultus (assembly GCA_034687865.1). Classification (NCBI taxonomy): domain Eukaryota; kingdom Metazoa; phylum Arthropoda; class Diplopoda; order Julida; family Julidae; genus Kryphioiulus; species Kryphioiulus occultus. Next base: position 10,224 of record JAQGAF010005566.1, on the reverse strand, counting down.
TCATGTGAATCTCTTTAAAACGGCTCGACTTTAGGCCTTCTAGAACCACAATTACCATGAAGTTAAACGCGTAACGAAAACTGGTAATTTCTGAAGGAAATAAAATTGCATGGTGTTCGAGATTGAATATATACATTAAATTCACCATTAATTTAATCTTGCTATCATTACATTTAAGTCGTTATGCATTTTGGTGGTGAGTCTCCATATTTAAGTACAGGCCATCTTTTATAACTGGTAGCTAGTGACCAATTCCACCAGAACGTAATTTATTGCTGACATATACTAATGTGTTGCTCATATAAGCCTGTTAATCAATCGTTAATGGGAAAAATGGAAAAATGACTGTAAAATTAATGACGATAGACCGCCAAAAATTAATAGCCTCATCTAATTTAACAGGTCGATACTGACCTGCCATGTCAGGGAAATAAAGAGTGCTTGAGAAAATGAGGGAAAATTACATTAAAATAACGATAACAAATAGGCTACAATTTTGAACATTATTTTTCTCATAAAATTCAAAGTGTGGTTCACATGGAATTAAGGTTTTTGCGACCTGTTTTCGAATATTCTATTAAGCATGATTTTTCGTCCAGAAAACTAATGATGTAGCCTAACAAAAGTAACTGCACTTTAATGCATTATATAACATGTGTAGGCCTATAAAGATAAGAAACAGTTTCAAGTTTTGTCTCGTTAAATTAAAATACAAATGGGTTAGAAAAAGGTTGTTTGCCATCTGCATCCAATGTTCAGATGGATATTCAGAGAAACTAATGCAGAACGTATATAACAAAAGTAAATGAACTTTAATAAAAAAAGATTGCCACCTCAAAAACAGCATGCAAACTAAATTGGAATAGGCCTATACCTTAATCAAAGATGAAAACTTGTTCTCAAACTATGTATTTGATAGAACATATGGTATGGACGGATTCGTATAGGCCTATACTAGTTAGGTATACATGAAAATTTCTTAGCATATGATTATTAATTTTTCGAAGAGGTTGACATTGCATTTTTCACAATTTCACCTACTGCGAGCTCTTAATAATAAATATTGGTCAGCAATTTTTTCTATAGAAAAGTAGGTTGAAATCTACCATTCGAAACGTGATGTTGTTTTTGTTGCTTATTTTATACCGAGTCTCTGAACCTGAATTGCCCACAGGCCACAAGGCCCTCCAAGGTCTTAATCAGACCCTGTTTGAATTTTAATTTTTCGTATAGGCCTAAAATGTATTTCCTAAAAATGTCACGAGGGAATTTTACTTGGGTTCGTCAGGGAAAGTCAGGAAAATGATCTTGCACATTTTGATAATTGCTCAGATTACAAGTTAAACAACTTGGGCCACTTATTTCAAGGTCCTTGAAATTATTGAACCAATTATAATGCATTTGTTTTTTACAACCTTTATGTTTACTTATAACGTCTTTCATCTGTCTGTTTTCGGCTTTTGGGAAATCGTTTTTAACCGTCTTAGCGACGTCCTAAAGGGTTGAAATTTGGTATACAGCTTAAATTCGTCAAATATGTTTTTGTACTAAAAGGTTTACTCGTTTCCGAGAAATTTCTAACTTTAAAAGTTGAAAAAATACATTTCGAGAATGCATTTAGTTTTAACAGATATGCGCTTAGTTAAATTTCTGCTGTAAAATTATGCATGTGCTAACTCAGTTTTAGTACCCTATAGGTTCCCATTCACATGGAAAACCTGAAAAAGTCAGAGAAATTTCAAATTTTCATGCAAAAGTCAGGGAAATTTCAGAATATCAGGGCTGGGAGAGTGGATACAAATGGTGAATTTGGATACATGTTGATATGTTGGATGCTAATCAGTCTTTGGTGTATACATTTTGGATACAAATCAGTCTTTAGTGCATATATTTTGTATACAATTCAGTCCTTGGTGAATACATTTTGAATGCAAATCAGTCTTTGGTGGATACATGTTAGATACAATCAGTCCTTGGTGGATGCATTTTGGATGCAAATCAATCTTTGGTGGATACATTTAGGATGCAAATCAGTCTTTGGTGGATAAATTTTGGATACAAATCAGTCTTTGGTGCACACATTTTGGATACAAATCAGTGTTTGGTGGATACATTTTAGATGCAAATCAGTGATTGGTGGATACATTTAGGATATAAATCAGTCTTTGGTGGATACATTTTGGATACAAAATCAGTCTTTGGTGGATATTTCTCGGTTCCAATTTTGTTTACACCCTCTCCCAGCCATGTAATGAATATGATTGCAGATACGTGAATTTTGTTTCAATTTTTTTTAATAGACAACTTTTGATAGTCAAAAAATTTTTCCCAACTCAGGAAAGTAGAAAATTTGATTTGAGCTGGAACCCTGTCAGGCCTATTGGAGTCCAGAAATGTAAATTGCTCTATAACAGTTTTGTTGACAAGGACTCGAGTACTTATAGCTTTGATCAAGGTTTTAAGATAGTCCTTGCTATCTAACGGCGCAGCAGTCTATCTAACAATGGTCGACCCTCACCACTTCCGGGAGTGGTCATATATGAAAAATGTCTGCAATGATGTTATGTACATGTATGCAGCTCTAGTATGATTACAATGTCATGGCAAGGCCTTTTCAAGCAAATTTCAATGCAATTTGCTTGTCTCAAGAACTCGACTTACAGTATCTAAATTATATACATTATGAACTCGAAACCTATATACTGAATCGCTCCTTTCCCAAAAGTGATTATTGCTGTCTCATAATAGTTCCGGATTTGTTCCCACAAACTGTCTGCTCGAATGCAAAGTGTATTTGTCAGATTTTGACCAAGGTGCGTGTTAGATGCCACAATATTGGATGACAGGGAGTTTTACATTCAACCTGGAAAACCAGTGGAAAACAAGAAATTTTGAATTGAAACCTGCAATTTTTCGCTATCAAAATTGTATTGTGTGTTAGAAATCATGTTAAAAATGGTTGCTCTAATAACCAATTCTACTATTCCCCAAAAATTCAGCATTTGTTGTTACATTTTTCTAAAAATTTCGTCTTTGGTGCTCCTGGAAGACATTGAATAGACCTGATCATGAAATGCAATATTAGGTGATGGATGTCATGGAAAAGTCATGAAATGTAATATCATGTCATGGAATTTTTACCTTTGGTTGATTCACAAAATTAAACTTTAGGTTAAAATTAATCACTTGTCATCCAGCTTTCTAAAGCATTTCACCGACGGCGTTTTTTGGCTAATGATGTGGTAGATGTTTCTGAAAATTATTATTAAGTGATGACGTAAAACTTGAACGGCCCCATTTTGTAATAGGCATTGAGAAAATGCCAAAGTCATGAAAAAGTCAGAATTTTTACAGAATCCAGTAGACGTTCTGACCTGGAAAAATTAGAATAGGCCTATGAACCTAGAAATCTCAGGTAATTTCGTTTTCAGAAATTAGTAGTTGCCACGTGAAAAAATAAACTAAAATAATTCACTCGAATAGTTAATTTAACTAAAACGTAGTGACGCCATGAAAACGCATGTCCCAATGTCAAGGGCCTTATGCTCCATGGCCCTCTTCCAGAGTGATTTATAAATGCATGACGCCATGTGTATTTCAACAATATTTTAGCATATTTTTGTGATTTGGTTACTTATTGGGAATTTTATCTCTATGTTGGAAATGTATCTTCATATCCTGCCCCACATATACCCAAAGTGAATATTCGGATAGGCCTATGCATGTCCCGTTGTCCAGGGGTGGATAAGAAGAGAGGTTCCCCCTGGTAACTGTAAACGAAAGGGGCGGGTAAGGGTGACCAAAAGATCTCTCTGTTTTGGGGAAGAATCCCAACCGTCTCCTGGGAAGCAACCCTTTCATCACAGCTTTGGTGCTTCCCCTCTCATCTGAGTGCCCGATCTTAAGTTCTGACCAAAATCGAAGTTTCTAAAGGTCTAGGCCCTACAGCAGTCTGTTAGAAGACTTCCCTAAAGTTATGAATGTTAGGAAGAAAAAAATTGGGGTTTATTCACGTCATCTAAAATGGCAATGAATCAAGGTGCAACACGACATTTGCTACCAACTCACTGAAAGGATGCTAAAATACGTAACCTCTTGTTGACTACAACAACCTGGAAATGTCAGGGAATTGTACATGTATATGCACCCTGAAAACCCTGAACATTTTCAGTGTTAGCATTGTATTCATTGGCTTAATTGCTCTGCCCAAAATTTTTTGCCAATTTTTTCCTTAAGAAATTGCACCTAGTGTTCTCTGTCGGATAGTTGTTATCAAACACGTTGTGTTGAAATGTGGGAATCTACATGTACCACTTTTTCATTACAAGTGATTAATTTTAACCTAAAGTTTAATTTTGTGAGTCAACCAAAGGTAAAAATTCCATGACCCTGATTATAAATTTCATGACTTCCATGACATGATATTACATTTCATGACTTTTCCATGACATCCGTCACCTGATATTGCATTTCACGCACTTTGGATGAACTTGTGGAAATTTTTATCAGATTCTCTGAAATTCATTATTAGATATGTCTATCTAGAATTCCTGATAGTTGTACATGTATTATCAAACACGTTGTTTTGTGGTGTGGGAATCTACATGTATCACTTTTGCATATTTTGAGAAAAATGTGCCTAGAAATCTCCTTTTAGAATTCCTGTTTTCCTTCGTTTTTCAAAAAATATTATAAGAAAATGCACAAAATTACAGCTCCACAAAATCAATCCTTTCTTGCAACTTTCTTCAACAAGTTTCCCCTGTAGCATTCCCTTAAGTTATAATAATCACGTACATGTATTTTAAAAAAATCGCTTATGGCCTTGCCTTAATCATTAATATGACTAAAAATTGTTTTACAAAATTGAGGACTAACAATAATTTTTAGTGATGAGGATTTCATGAAATTTTGGCCTCAGCCTATCCTCTTAATGCTAAAATTCTTCATAACTTGTAATAAAGTCCTCGTATCCTAAAATTTCTACCGAATTTGTACACATAAAGTTTGAAAAACAATTGGACCTGGAAAAATTGGAATAAGATCCTGCAAACCCAGGAACACAGAATTTCACTTTCCGCACTTAGTGTTCGCTATGAACCTTGAGCTTAGAAATGTAAAGGATTGCAAGAAAATAGCTATTGGAAATTATTGGATAAAATATCTAGTTTGTTTATGTTCAAATGAAATGCTGCAAAATTCTGAAGTCTGACCAAACTGTTCTTTTAAAAAATGTGCAAATCTTGAAATCGATAGATAGCGTGTACACTGGATTCAGGCTAGTTCAATCTCGTATACATTTGCTCCAGGACGATAACAGGTTAATCCTGGCTGGCAGGTTTTGCTTATTTCCTTTAATCCCAATTTATCTGAATTGGTTCATGGTAATCTGCCTTCCCCAAAACTTATCACGATTTCTCGAAGTTTTTATAACGAGTTTTGTGCTCCTTGTGACTAATAGTGACTGCAAATTGCCCGTAAGCACATGTGCAACTTGCAACCAGTCTACTAGTTTGTCCTTGCTCTAGCAGATTCTTCATTATTTTGCAACTTGATGGGACGTTTTGGAGGCCTGTAGAAAAAACTTTAAAATGTACATGTAGGCTACATGTATGGTAGACTTGCCAATGGTTGCTTGCTTGTCTTGAGCATCTGCTTGGACATTTTTCTTTCTACGAACAAGATAATAGTTGTTTTAAATTGCCAATGTATGGACGGTCTGCCAATTGCACAGCTGGGGTTTTCCTTGAATTTTTATTAATGTCGAATTGCAACCAAAATCATGGACGTGATGTAATAAAGTTCGAAAAGCAACAAAACACTGCTTGGAGGAAACAAAAAATGGGGCAAAGGAGATGCATCTACTTCGATTTAGTGGTATATATGGTTAGGCTTTTGTAGTTTTCATGTTGTTAGCCTTTTGTAGTTTTCATGTTGTTAGCCTTACATGTATTAGCGAGAATGACCGTCTGGAAAACCTGGAAAATTCAGGGAAATTCATGCATATAATGTCTGGAAATTTATTGTGGCATAATTTTAATTGTTAGGAAATGTCAGAAATGTCGCTTATGGCGTTTCTATCATCGCTGATAAGTCCTAATATTTCTTGTGAAAATCCACTAAATTAAAGTGATGTTTTTTCAAAAAAATTGCCGTTAAAAATAGACCTAAAATCCCTAATTCTGGCAATTTTTTTTATTAATTTCGTCTAGGACGTTCCTCGATAGATATTCCTAGTAGACTAACTTATCAAATTTTTCCAAAAAAAAATGTAAAACATTTTCATACCTTTTAATCATTTTTAATGTTTAAAAAAAAATTCGCAAAAATATTGTTTCAACGAAAAATTCTCAACTGTTCCTGTCGTCATTAGCATTTATGAAAAACACTACTGCTTGAGGCCTGTTGTTAAATTTTGGACTTTCACACCGTTATGTTTTTCCCAGGTTGCATTTTTTAATTGGCTGTTTCAAAATTAGTGACGTCCACCTCTTTTGTAATGTTGCTCCGGTGGGCGTGCCTAACTAATTAAAAAACGCAACCCGAGAAAAACACAGCGTTCGGAAAGTCCAAAATTTGACCCCTGCACTATACATATCCATTATTTCTGGTTGTACTTATTATGGTTACAACTTGCAAACGAATTGCTGATCCCATGTATTGAAGAAGTGGAAATCTGTAATTAACACATTACTGGGTCCTTTGTGAACTACAAGGGAATTGCATCCGTCAAAAATGGTGGTTTTGCCTGGACATTTTGCAAAAAAGTGTTTGGAAAACCTGGAAAAGTCATGGAAATTTGATTGACATATACCATTCTTTGCACGTTTTCGAAATCAAACTTCGTAATACCTGTATACTTGTAGGCCACTCAATGCAATCACGTTCCAATGCATGGTAAATTGATGTTCATTACTAATTCACTATAATATTCGCATTTCATTGCTAAGTTACATGTGTGGGCCAAGATACAGACCGTATTCCTGGAGGGTGACAATTCTAATTTAACAAGACTTGCATAACATATAAGTTAGGCAGTTATTACATTACGATTTCAGTGAGATGCAACAAGGTGTTAGGTTTTCACCATTCTCTTTGGCTGAGACTAAGTTAACGGACCAACAAGCAGTTTTGAAAATTAGTGTATGCCTAGCTATAGTTGCTAACACCGTATTGTGTATTAGAAATTTAACTGCAGGTCTTTGGCTTAGTGGCAGCACTAATACGCATGCAGTGTCCACATCATGCCGCTGTGTCCACTCATGCAGAGATCGTCCAGCAAGGCATATCAGTAAATTAGCTTGCTCAACAACCTCATCTTTGACTGCGATCAATACTTGCTTTGCAGCGTACATAGGGTTGCAACTCTAATGATGTTTATTTTCATGCCCATGTGTGTGTGAATATGCATGGAGAGCAAAAGTATAATAACAATGCATGGGAAGGATCTGGAGTCCACACCCACTGACCATCTATCCAGATTCTTCCATTTGGCATTCAATCCTTTACGCCCTTTTTTACCCTTTCTCGTGCATTGTCAGAATACGAATATAGAAGTTATTCTCCATCGATGTAACCCATTCGTGCGCCCTCGTACGTTTCAAAATTGAAATTGTATTTTTGCTTTTACACCTAAGCCATATTGTGTTGCTACTATGCTCTATAATTACCTTTGGTTTATGGATATGCTTAAAATCGTGGTTTGATTCTTTTCCCAATAGGCAAATGCAAGCAAACTGAATACGGTTTGTGAATTTTCTTAACATTTTGATAATCTACTATACAATTGAATACCCTTGCCTTTCATTTTACAATATGGTCATGGCATTTTTGTCTTTTCATTGATTCTCAAAGTAAAAATGTTGGGTTAAATTCATTTGTAACCAATTTCCGCAAAAAAAAATTCGCCTATACGACGTGTTTTTGACCAGTAGCTTAATCATGTCGCCACAGTGATAAATAATGTTCCTGAAAATTGCAATTTAGTCAATGGATAAAATCCGAAGTTTAATAGCCCCATATTCTAATAGTGATGGACAAATTTTAAGTATTAAAAAAGTCATGGAATTTGCAATACCAAATCCAGTAGACACCCTGAACATTAATACTGTACGTATACAGTGTAATTTTTAAAATTGATTTGCAATTGTAGCATATGTGTTTCACGAAGCAAAAGTTAATGAAAATGTACTTACATGTATATGTTTGCAAAGCTTATGAGTAGACCCTCAAAAACGCCGATTTGTGTTTGTTATGGTACATGTGAAGCATCTGCTTCGCATTTTTTACAATTGTTATAAAATTAAACGTAAGGTACCTCAACATGGCTAAATTGACTTTCATAATGGCTGCAAACATGAATTAAATTGTCAACAAACTTTGTGAAAACCAGGTGTCGCAATGATAAACTACATACATGTACTGTTAAAGAACATTCTCCTCTAAAATTGTATGAGTTGTCTTAATTTACCTGTGCTTTGATAAGGTCATGGTGGCTAACAAATATAGTACGTTTTCAGTCGAAGAAGCCCTAAAAAGTGCTAAAAATAGGCCTTAAGTAATGTCCTAAAAATCCTGAATAGGCCTATTCCTTAGTGCTAAAAATCCACAATACTCCTTAAAAAGTTCTAAATTATATCCAAGAGATAAAAACTCAGCAGAAGGAAAAACTTGTTCATGAAATAAAGAACGAAATGGATTTTTGAATATCGACGTTAGTATAAAGGTGACTAACGAATGATATACTGCATACTAAAATGTTTACCCTTTTTAAAAAAATCTTAAAATACATGTAGCTAAAAGTTTTTACCCTGAAAAATCAAAAATTTCAACGCTTGGAATTTGTTTGGCATTGCACTCTGTAAGGTACTGCTTTGGGCATGTAAACCGTGTGCATATTAGAAGCCTGCTTCACCAAAAGACGCAGAATTATCCATAGATGGCAGTCTTTTTCAAGTGATTCAATGTCCAATGAGGGTAATCTTTTTGGCCAATTTTGTAATACCATTGATAGACACGCTATAATCAGATCGTTTCATCAATCCGACCATTTACATGATTAAATTCAAGTCGAAAATGTAAAAAAAATCTAATTGGAGAAAACCTAATTGACGTAATATAATCTCAGCTCTCAAATCGGCCCTTTGATCCGTAATAAGCACACGCTCATTTTGTATTGAAATAACACTTCAATGCAACCTGATACGCTTGCTTGAAACCGATGTCTCCCATGCTTTGCAGTTTGCTTCAGAGGTATTTGACCTGTCTTATTTTAATTTGGTAAAAAATGGAACTATTAGAAGTCTAGACTCCATAGACTGGGTTTACATTAAAATAATTGTTATTGCTATGGGATTTCCATGTAACAAGACTCAAACTTCTTGCTGACTTCGGTATTATTTCCGCGTATGTAGGTGGCGATAGCGTCATTATAAATGGCCAGCATGTTGAGTTCTGGTCAACATGGCGAAATAAAGACCAGTAATAAATGGGCTTTTAATTCCTGATGCGCATTTATATTTCTGAAATTAACGATATATGGATAAGTGATACTTATCCAGACAGACTAACTGTACTGACCATGCATGCATGGGGTTTGAACATTCAAATCAACATTTCAAGGCTTGCATGACTTTACGTTTACCTTTTTGTAATATTATATCCGTTTCCCTTGTATAACCAGGGCGCTTTATGGTGCATGTTTATTGCTTGGTAGCGTTTTATTTTGAATGCAATCAAGCGAAAGGTTCAAACGTTAATGCTTTTGCACCTTTCACAAATTCATGCTCTCGAGACCGTTGAATTTTACACATTGCGTGCTATAGCAATTCGTTTACTGAATTCGGGAAATTATTTTATCAAAGTGCTCCAAAACACGTACAGTGGCACCAAAAAGTACTGGCAAGATGTTTTTCATTGATAACGGATAAAAAATTGCAATAAATAAAAACAGATATCCATTTTGTGATTTATTTAAACCTACCTCTTTGCCATACAGTGCCAATATATACGTTTTGACATGGGTTTTCACTTTGTTGCTGTTTATTTTAAACCACGTCATTTTAATCAAACGAAACTGTCATGAATAGCTTATTTATTTGCTGCTTAAATGATATTTGTTTGTTTAACCCGGGTGGAAAAGTTATACATGGGCCATGTATGGAATTATATATGGCTGGGCCATGTATGGTTATATCAAAAATTGCCCATGTATGGGCATACATG
>JAQGAF010005565.1:0-11826 GCA_034687865.1 Kryphioiulus occultus | reverse complement strand
CCCCCCCCCCCCCCCCCCCTGCGGGCGTCCATGTGCTAAAAACATCATAGACCCACCCCCCATCTGGTCCACTGCTCTATCAGACTTACCGGTATAATACAACACGAGTACACTGATCATTTCATTTTCAACTTTCTAGATTGCTTTTATTAAAAGTGTGACAACTTTATCATTTCAGGGTGACTTAGGCAATCAAGAAGGAAATATCAGATGGGGCGAAGGGTTCCTGCTGGTCTACAGCATTACGGACCGAGCAAGCTTCGAAGCCATCTCCAATCTGCACCAAGCCATCACATCAGTCCGTCCCTTGCCAAACGTGTCTTGTGTCCTCATCGGAAACAAAAGTGACATGACACACGAACGGCAAGTAACTTCTGCGGAAGGTGAGCAATTAGCTATGGACTTGGGGTGTTTGTTTTACGAAGTGTCTGCGTGTGATGGCCACAGGGAGTTGTACGAAGCATTTGTGGAGCTGCACCGCGATGTGCGACGTAGAGCACAAATGGGACGGAGACGACGTAGTTCAGCCCAACAAGTCATTCAGGCTTTAAACAAGATGTTTACAAAAATTAACGGGTGAACGAGCATGGCACAACTCGCCTTTGAGCTTTAACGAGATTCCTCATATTGTCACCATTAGACGTCTTATGATGCTGCTCTAGTCAAACGCACAGGTGTATAGATTGCAAAAAACAGAATTTATAGTAAGTAGAAATTAACAAATATATTTCCCAAAAATGTGCAGTTTACAGATTTAGAAAACTAAACCGTTATTTGAGTTATAAATAAGTGAAAAAAATAATATACAATATATCTCTGTATCGGTGTATCCCGATTGAAGTATGTTGGTTGAAGAGCATTACACGTACGTGTTAGTCAATTACAAACATGCAGTTTGACAAGATGCATCAATGAAGTTTTATTTTGAAAAAAAAAGGCGTGCAGTAAACAAAGAACGATGTTTGTTGACTTCATCTGAAAATAAACTACTACTGCAAATTTCATGTTCCATAAACTGTTATCTGCTTGGAAAGGAGCAAGAAACTGATACATTGCCAGTTTTGAACATGAACAAAGCAAGTGAGAAACTCATATTTTTGCTATTCTGCAGCATTCTTTCTCATTCCAATCATAGAATGTGGATTATTCAAAACAAACCATTGTCAGTCTAAGTTAAAACTTGGTAAATGTAATGGTGCAAGGTTTATTCCAAACATGTTATGCCTTATTGATGTAACTTTGCAAAGTTCAGTGTATAACCAATCTAAACCAGTCATAAATTAAGGTTTTTTCTAATAAATGCAAAAATTTTAACCATTTTCGCTATTACTTATACATGTATTTTTCACATAGGCAATCAATGCCAAAACCTCTGGGGTGGATTTCTTTAGGCTGAAAGTTCCACTGTTGGAAGGTCGCAGTATAGTAATACAAGTGGCACATTATCTATTCTAGTTATTGTGAAAAGTACTGCAACACTTGAATTCAGTATCAAATTTTATTTATTACAAAACTTAAGTTATCAAAGATTCGTGCTTAATTATTCTGTAGGTATCGCTTTTGGTATCATTCCATACAATCGCCAATGAAACAGCTGCCGCAGCTGGACTGGAGTTAAAGCTGTTAAAAGAAAACCAATGAAAACATATTTTGTCAAGCTCTGCTAATGTGAAGGGACTGCATGCTACTCACGGTCAAGTTGAAGACAAGACAAGAGTGAAGTTATTCTTGGGCGCGACTCCAACATTCCATTCAGGTTGTATGTGGTGAGCTGTGGTATACGAACGTTATGATAAAGGTATATTTTATTACTGAATGTTACGTACACGAGGCATGGGTTATTTTCGCCTGGCTGTACTGAATAGTGCCCTAAGATTGGATGATCAAAAAGAAATACATTTGAACCACTAATGAAAGTTTCGTACGATTGTTTACTTCTGAGAATAGGTGACCAACCTGTGGTAAAAGTGCAGACTGGTTCACGAAACTGAAACCGAAGCGACTGGTTCTCATGGTTAACGATGTAGGTTAAGCCGCCCAATGAACAGGAAACCACTTCTTCATTGCCATCTCCCTATGGTAAAAGAAACAAAACTTAAAAATAGCGAAATGACCGCAATAATTTGTGTGTGAAAATTTCAAAGCTAAAACTAAAACCTCAGTGTTGATTTGCAAGTTTGCTCACAATTTAACAAGAAAACTGGGAGCTTACTGTAATATCGAGCTTTTTGATAGTAAACAGCTGATGGTTGACCTGTAAAGACCAGATTATGTGATCTCCTTCAAGCAGCATGAGTGTCCCTAGAATGTTGAGCAAGAATTGGCGAGTCTTTGAAGTTTATGAAGCGTTACTGATGGTAGTGTAAAAAGTAGATACATGCCATCTAGTGTTGCCAAAGCATAAAGGGTTTGTTGAGTGTCCACTTGGTTGCGACGTTGAATACTACCAACAATCTCTGTCGAAACATTGGCATTTCGCATTTTTGCTGCAGACAAGGAGTGATATTCCAATCTAGGCAAAATAATATTACCAATTTCTATACATGTAGGCTACACAATTAAGAAAAATATCAATAATGATGCTACATTTTAACAGCTATCTATCAGCAAATATATTCCTTACTTGGAGGCGTCATCGCCACCGGCATTATTGTAGCAATTCAGCTGGATGTAAGTGCCCCCTGGCTGGGACACCAGAACACTAACAGTGCCATCCTGATTTGTATTTAGTGCAATTGACCCAATCTAAAGAGGAAACTATAGCTTAATAGAATTCATCGCAGTTAAGAATTCGAATAACTAAATATTGCTGCAGTTATTGATGCCACCAACCTGATTTGCAAATTCCCATTTGTTTTGCGCAACTAAACAGGCTCCTCCTGATTTGGAATTGGCAAACTGCAAATGTATATGCGCCAGATGATTTTTCGAACTGTTTTTCATCTTTTATTGTTTAAAACATAGCAAGAACAAGCAGTGACCTGGGAAACCTTCATCCAGCGATATGACCTGACGACCCTGTCTGACATCCCAATAACCAGTTCAATAGAACCATCCCCATCTAATAAAAAAAATTAAAGGAAAATATTTATCTTTGTTCAATTTAGCGTTCCATAGTTGCAACTAAAAACGCATTGCTTGATCAATGAGAAAATATGTTCGGGGGGCATTATCTTTTTTTGTATGGTCAGTAAAATGCATTACCAATATCTGCGAGCATGGAGTTTTTGGTGTTAGCCATTAGTCTTTGCGTGTAAAATGGCACTAGTACTTTGCATTCTGCAGCGCTGTTAGTGGCTGGATTATGGCGATGTGTTTCTTCCTATTTTGATAACAAAAATTAGAAAACACTCAGTTATTGATAAATTGTATTGATATTGTGGGTTACCTGGCATGGCCCATCTTTGTTCACATAAAAAATGTTACACCATCCTTCTAAACTGAGGGATACCAAGACGTTCTAAAATTGAAAGAAATGCATGCATTTTGAACAAGTAGCACAAATAAGCTTTTTTAGGTATGCTCAGCGATTATTATTATGTAAAGTTAGATATACTTTGTTTTCATTGAATAAGTCTCCAATCACAACCGAAGCTACCGACCCATAAGCTGATCCAGTCTTCCATGGCTTGCAGTCTGTCCCTTTAAAAATAGCTACATCGCCAGCAACATTTCCAACAACAAGTTCATTGTTCTGAAAAATAAGTCAAACATATGCATACGAGAATGCATATCATCTGGCTACATGTTTGCTTTATGAAAGTGAACTTCCATCAAGAAGACCATCATGGTTTCACTGCTCTTCCATCCCAAAAAGATATTCAAATTCAGCAGTTTTACAACGCAAGAATTCAGGCTGGAATTGATGAAAAATTGGGAAATTTTACTAAAAATACAGAACTTGTATACAGTGTACATGTGTTTGGAATATGCCAGACCTTCTTCGATAAATAAACAGAAGGAACACCTGACCTAAGAAGGCATATCCTGCATTTGCTGCTCTAGCTGCCTCCATATAAAATTTATTATCAGTTTCTTCGACATCATCGAGGGATGCAGTGCACTTTACAGAAGCATATTGCACACAACTGTGCAAGACGTTGAGATTTTCAAACATTTTGGAGTAGTTTCAACTGTCTCGCATTAGGTAATTTAAAGTTTGCAACAGACGTACTGTACAGTAGGCTATACAGCCAAGAGATATATGCTACAAACAGGACGTGTAATTTGCCACAATAAAATACTGTATATTACAAGTTTCCGCGTTTAGTTGAGTCACGATTCTGACCAAAAATAATTTTAAATTTGCCCGTTATTTCCCTAAATCAGGTGACCCCATGGAAACACGTCGCGACATCCAACGAGCATGTCTCAAAATATTCAGTCAACAACTTGATAGTGATGATAGGAAGTGAGATAGCGTCGCTGACAATTACCGTATCGTTGTCGACATCTCCTAACGTTATAGCATCTTTAAGAAAATTGCTACCGAACTCAAATTCGAGATGCTCAACAAATGACATCGCCCTCATTGTCGACATTGGTTGTTTTGGCTCGTCGTCAGGATGGAGCGTCATATCTTCTTCAAAATAGGAGGGCCTGATCGCAGAGGCCATGGCTGCTCAGATTCTTCGCCGGTGAAACCTCTGCTTTCTCCTACACGTTTGGACTGGACTAGAGGCCCTAGTTTGTACCAGACCTGTTTAGACAAAGTTGGCATAATCGACAGCTGTATTTATATGTGTGCGAATCGGACCATCCTTTAATGACGAGTCTTGCTGGGAAGGGAGGAGGAGATCACCCCATATGTCCGCATTTTCATGAAGGTCAGGAATTTATATCTCATGATGCAAAATAATCACGAGTTGAATAGAAATTCCCGCCTAATGCGGTGACCTTTAATTTGGACTCGAAATTATCAGTCAAACACAAATTCGCAAAATACCAGTACCATTGCCAGTTATCTGGATTTTATTGAACAAGCTTGTACATGTACAGTATATAGTAGCTGAAAATAAGCGTAGAAAACATGCCAATCAATAACGGTGGGATTTAATTTCAATGTCTATTGGAATAAACAATAAAAATATCGAATAAATTCGGATCAGATGGAAATTAGTAAAAACTTTCATCATCACGTTTTCTTCCGACTTAGTTACATAATTGTTTGTTACAATGGTAGTCTGGTATCTCGTTGGTCTGGTACCTTGAAATTGCCGATAAAATTAGCAACAGGCAATCCTCGCTTCCCGCCTTTATTTTAAATTCCTAGGTTAGCACCAGAGCCACCTACAATTTGCTTACTGTTTTTTCGCGATGTGGAATGCCTCACTGTGATTGGCTTATTTAGGAGTCCTTCGTTGGAAAGGAGGTAACCCATACAGAGCACCAATCTATTTCCGCTCTGCGCTGCTACCTTCCATTTTCACCATATTTGAAGTTTGCGTGCGTTTTACTGGTGAGTGTTTATTGTAAATCTCAATCTATTTCATATTGGCAGATATTACTTTTTTTGCCATGGTGCCCATCAGATACACCAGCTAAGGACCGATTCTACTATTATTATTGTAATCGTATGCATGCGCAAACCCATGTGCGATTAGTACAAATAGCCATCTAGCTACAACAGGCCCACGCACGAGTACGGGATCTGCATGTATTTCAGTGAGAATAATAAAACGCTGCTAGGGGCGCATCAAACGTGCCCGATGTTTACAACGCATTTTCTGCACGTGTGTAACGACTCCTTGCCTTTCGTCAATACGGTCCAATTCAAAAACCAGAACAAGCTACCCCAAAACGTTCACACATTCGTCCGCCAGTTTTGGTTCCTGTAATTTTCTTCTAGAATTCTTTTCAAAATTTGATAACCCCAAAGCCTGCCATATTCCTGTTTTTGGGCATGTTTCAGGTAAGGTGCTTGTCAGGATTGACACAATCGAAAGTTGTCAGCAACTGCTGTGCATCCAGTCTGTTGACCACATCAGCCTATTTTGTATCTACATGTATTATAAATGCCAGGTTTTTTACAGGTAAATATATGGATTCCTGCATTAAGTTGTATCAGCTGAACCAAGGATGCCACCTAGAATTAAGAAAAAGAAAAACATTGCCATTCCATCATTGTCGTTCGTCACAAGTCCAATTCCGAGCATTATCAAGTTTCCACATTCTGAAAGTAGCCAGTCACAGCCTTTGGAAGTTCCAACGGTCCCATATACGGAAGGAGGCAAATGGGTATGTAACATTAATCACACTGTTGTACTGCTCATATCTTCAACGAAAGTGCAGTTTCATTCTGCTCAATCTAGATGCTATTCCCAAAAAATATTTAACTGTCACTGCTATTTTATATGAACTGTAGTCCTAGATGATGGAATATATGCATTGTTTTATTCATTTGTGCTGTTTTGCCTGACGAGCACTACTTCAATGAAGTATCCCTAACTATTTCATAAATTAATTTATTTCAGCTGTCAATGCATTTTACACAGTCTGATACAAGGAACACAAAGCTGCCTAGCAGAAGGAAGAGGAAGGCAAATTTGGATGCCTCTGGGATAGCACCAAGTAATAGAAAAGGCTCGGTGGTTTCTGGGTGAGTGATAGCATTGTTATGCAATTACATACAAACATTTGATAGCATATTCTGTGCTTCTTTGTTGTAAGTCCCACTTGCAAAACCAACCTGTATTATCATCTATGAAAGAGAACTGAATCCTTTGGGTTTAGTTTAGGTTGATTTTTCGTTACTGCAGTTGAAAGTGTGTAATTCATCTAACTTTCTCTTGAAAATGTGATCTCAAAACTGCTTGCATGTGTCTTCGTTGTTCTACCATTGGATAAAAGCCGGTTTACAGGAATTGCGCCTCCAGCATATGGTTGCTACAGCGTATAATTTGTTTGTCTCAGATTTGAACCTCACCATAACAGCTCCAGGCGCCGTAGTTCAACTACTTATGTGCCCCTTGAAGTTGTTGTCACTTCAAGAACAACTGCCAAGAAACGACATTCACGGCATGGTCGCGAAGGAAAATCTGACGATGTCGCAAATAACTCTAGTCATGCTGCAGATGAAACCATGAGGGCAGTTAGCTCAGTGACTGACAATAGGGCATGTATCCAGACCAACAACATGGATGATGTTCCACCATTTGCTTTCTCTGTGAAAACACCAGAACTCGGAAGTGGCAATGTGGATGCTACAAACTCTGATAAAACCCTCAGACTCCAACGGTCATGTTCACTTTCAAATTTGGAAGGTAGCTGCCACGATGACATTGCAATGGACGAATTGAATGGGGAAAAATACTGTTGTGATGTATCACAGCGCAAGGGTAGACACACCCTAAGGCTGTTTCAAAGCTCTGGCAGTGAAGATGGTGATGTGGAAGAGTTTGAAGTATTAGCACCTGATACACCAGAGCATGAATGCGATTTTACCTTTTACCAAAGACGGTTTAAGGCAAGAATCAGAGGTGTAAAACAAGCAAGCTGAAAATTGTCAAGCCACTTATGTTTAACAAGGATTTCTCAGATAGGCCTACCTAATAATTGTGCAACTGAAATGACTAAAGTTGGAATGGATTTCTTTTGATTGGTTGGAGGGATTAAGAATTTTGTTCCACCCAACAAATTCCAAGTTCTTGTACTGCAGCATGAATATGGGAATATGTAAATATGTAAGTTTGTAACACTGATATTGTACTCACCCACCTGTTCTTTTTTTTGTGATGCTGGAACCAAGTCATGGTGCTGCAACAAAAGTCACTAAATGAATGAAAACTTTATTGCCTAATTTCTATTGGCACGAAATTTGTAAAATCTTTTCATCAGCTTATATTTCTAAGTAAATTTTTTTATATGATAAACTTGCAGACTTGATACATCATTGAACGTAATTTTTCACCATTGCTGCAGAGCTTGTTCAGTAAATAGTTTATTAGACAACAGTAGCTGTGTACATTGATAATATCAGTGTCACAGCCTGCCTAAAAAAATATATAAGTCAGCTTTGTTTTAAAATTTTATTTTTGATAGTAAAGGGATTTTGGCACAATTTTTTACTAAACTGTATTTGTGGAAAAGGTATCGAAATTTGTGGTTAAACAACAAACTTCTAGTAATCAGCTATTTTGACCCTACAAAGGAATTAGTTCTGTGGATTAGGAAGAATTTGTGCTTTCAACCATGCTTTCATAGACTTTAAATCCAGCTTGTTGATATGTTTTGGCAGCGTCGACATAGTTATCCGATTGAAGGATTCCGCGTCCAACAATGATAAAATCGACACTTAGCTCAAATGCTTCATTCAGTCATATAGCCCTGTCCGAGACCATCGTTCCCTGACTCCAGTAATCGGCTATTTTGACCCTAACAGTACAGTCTCATAGTCAGAATTCAATTCAAAGGAATTTATTCTGTGGATTAGGAAGAATTTGTGCTTTCAACCATGTTTTGATATCCTTTAAATCCAGCTTGTTGATATGTTTTGGCAGCGTCGACATAGTTATCCGATTGAAGGATTCCGCGACCAACAATGATCAAATCGGCACCAAGCTCGAATGCTTCATTCACTGTCATATAGCCCTGTCCAAGACCATCGTTCCCTCGCTCTAGTTTCACTCCGGGAACCATATGAAGCATTTCTGGATCAGCGGTCAAATGTGACTGGCATATAAAGCCAATTACGAAATCTTTATGCCTGTTGGCCATTTCCACTGTGCCTAAGTTAACATAAGATAATATGTTAATTGTTGCAAGTTCGACCTCAAAATGAAATGAGCAATAGCAGTTCAACAGCAATGCATACTCTGAATGTATTCTTTTGTGCAAAGATGGTCCACTGAGCTCATTTGGGCAACCAAGATGCAGGCCCTGTTGTTTGCAATGCCGACCTATGAAAGATTATCCAATTAAGCCACTTGTCACAATGAAGTGTTTTGATCCACCCTTGCCACAGTGAATTTATATTAGCCCCATTCACATTTTTGAGTCCTTGAATAACTCCTGGACCAGGGAGGGGATGTGCATTTATGATGTCTGCCCAGTTAGCGATTTCGTAAGAACCACCGGCATACTGGAGTTGAACTGTATTTCCAATGTCAGCAAATTTTCTGTCAACAGTCCAATAGAAACCAGCATTAAACGCTTTGCCCCACATTAAATGAGGCATTAAGATACAAATTGAGAATAAGCATTGAAATGGAGTGATACCTGTCTTCGAAGATCAGAAATGAATGTTTTTCTGCCAAGGTTTTCAGTTGCAGGATTTTCTCCATGCAAAAGTCGGTTAAGATGTCCACGTGGGTTTTTAGCAGACATAAATGGGGTCCCAGCTCATCTGCAAGCTGTAAAGTAATGCAACATTTTGAGACTGATGTCACCAACATCAATTGCATGTACTCTGCATTCCACAAAAGTAAAACTCGCTAACTTTGAGTAATTCGTCACAAGTGGTGACATCTGCAGACAAAGCCAAATTTGACTTTTTAGTTGCCATGATTGTGAAGAGCTGCTTTGTTAGAGGATGCTTGCACATTGTGGCCCGCTTTTCGTATGGCAGTTTCTGAAAGGAAGACGAAGACTTAAGTTATCTGAAATTGACGGTTAATTTTGCTCTGGGATTTGCAAGTTCACATTTTAATAATGAAATTGAATGTGTAATATCCCGAATAAAGTTAATACGAACTAATGTCACATACATTAGGTCGGCGAACAGTTTCCAGGAGCCTTGGTAATGCTGTCACCTGAGTCTGGTTTATGAATGCTTTACAGTCGTTGTAAATATCGTCGCTTATTTTGTGAGCATCATGAAGGACATTCAATAATTCAGATATAGTAATTGCACTGAAAGCAGAGTGAAAACGGATTTGTCCATAAGGTTCTTATTTGAAATATCTAGCACAATTCTTCTGTGGCTTCTAAGATGCCAAGCGTAAGTTTGACAGCAAGAGAAGCATGCAGGAATGTATGGACAAACATCAGCTGCTATAATTCCCACACTCTTTGACAAAAACAAGTTATTCTTGCCTGTGCAATTTTATTCCCTCCCGTGCAAGAATAACGTCACCACCTTGCTCTCTATTAAGAAAAACAACTGCATCAGTAACTTGAAAGCCAGATCCTTTGAGTAACTGTGAAGTAAATAAAAAAAATTGTGGGTGATTATTGGAAAATTATTTACCATCGTTGTGCGTTAACAGCAAAGTTAATAAATCATGATTATTCCTACCTCAACTGTTTCCAGGGTGCTTTGGCCACTTACAAACACATCCTCTATTACGATGCATCTTTCCCCATTTTCATATTTGCCTTCCACTGGTCTTTGCCGACCATATTTCTTAACTTCCTTGCGACAAAATATCATCGGCATGCCAGAATGAACTGAGACACACTATAATGAGACGAATGTAGTGTTTTCAAACTGTTTTACCACTTTTCGCTATAAATTCTGGTTGATAGATGTATCTATGTAGAATTTTAGCAAAATTACCGTAGCTAATGGAATAGCTCCTGTTGGAACCCCACAAACAACATCCGATTGCAAATTATTCCTTTCTGCTGCTTTCCAGACCTCAGCAGCTACCTTCATCTGAAATTCGTAGAAATTTGATACAGTTTGGAAAACGAACATTATCTTATGACTACTGTTTGAAAAAATGATACATGTATATGGATATTTAAACACCGCACCTATAGTCAACCACTATGTACTTATGGGTTAATTTCGTGTGTTAATTAACCGCACCATGCATTAAATGGAAGTGACTGGATACAGTGTAAATAAAAGGTATTGAGTGCTATACAAATAGTGCATGAATTAGTTACATTGCGTAATTTGCATAGAATTTGCAATGATGTACACTGTATGCAATAATTTCACACTGCATTAAAAAGGAACAAACTACAGTATAACAGAAAACTCAACGTGGCATATTCTGTGTCTTTGAATCGAAAGTCAAAGAGTAGGCCTACTATAACCTAAAAAATGTACACATCTTTTGAATGACCTTCAATTTAAACCAGACGATAATCAAACATGTTCTGGTTCATATATTGGCTATAAAATGCACACTGCTTAAATTAGTGTTAAATTAATTTCATTGTCGTCGTCCAATATACTGTTCTCCAGTCCAGGCAAGTTGGGACTCGTTGGGTCACCAATTTGTATCACGGCGATCAAACCCCTTTTCCCAATCACCAGTGAAGGTACACGAAACCGAATTTTTTTTTTTTTTGTGTTGCAAATTCTGGTTCTCACAAGGAGGTTAACGATTTCCGAAGGGGAAACTAAGAAACTTTAACCCCTTTATAAATAGTCACCCCTTAAAATGTGAAGATGGTGTGAAAATTAATAAAGGGGTTAATGATTTCGGAATGAAAAGCTAAGAAACTTTAACCCCTTTCTTAATAGCCACCCCTTCTTCACACTTTTCCGATTTTATCAATTGTTATTCGACCATATGTTGGTTTGCTACTAGTAAGTATAGGGCCTAAGGTGAGATATTCGTTTTCATGAGCTATGCAATATGGAAAAATCGGACTTTTAATTCCGCTAAAATTGAAAATTTACATACATTTATGTTACATGTTGACTCAACATGGTCCAATAACATTACGTAATTTAGCCAAATTGGTACAAAAGGCGAAGAATGTGTGAAAATTAACAAAGAGGTTAAAGATTCTGAAGGGGGAAGCTAAGAACGTCCCTTCCCATTGTATTCTGCGATATACAGTTGGCAAAAATGTCTGTGAACACTATGAAAATTGTCGTTTACAAGAAAAATAAATGAAGTACATTGTTCAAAGTACAGCTAAAATAAT
>JAQGAF010005564.1:0-11827 GCA_034687865.1 Kryphioiulus occultus | reverse complement strand
AGGGCGGCGTTTGGTTGCTTGTGGGAGGAGCCAATTCGGTTTTTAGCGTTTTTTGCTGCTACTTAGACGTAGGGTAATGGCTGTCGTAAGGCGCAAATCAATGACGTCATCCTTCACGTGACCGCGCATAACCAATTGCAGTCGAAATAAACTTTTTTTTTAAGTCAATTCATCTTTTGGTTTTGGTAAACACAAAAGTAGTGGTCAACTTTTGTTATGAAAAAGCACTTTTGTAACAAATGTTGGTAAATACGCGAAAGCTAACTTACACTTTTGCTAATTTTAAAGTTGTTGTGCTGCGCTAAGTGTCCCTTATTTTCTTTTGTTAGTAACAGACGAAGAAAATTTCGAATTGCCGAAATTTCGTGACATTCCTAAGGCATGAATGTAGACTGTGTGACGTCAGCTCGGTTTAAGACAATGAATTATTAAAAAGCAGGTTTAATGAGCACGAATGGGAGAAAAAACAGCGGTGAAACTGCAAGGACGAGAATTGATTTCCGTTGCTGTGGCTAATTGAGGGATTGCGTGCAGTGACGTCACTTCTGTTTGGATGGAATTTTGGAACTGTCTACAGTTTGGGAGATCCCCTCTCATGGCACTTATTTCGAAAATTGTTCGTTGCTATATTTATATGGAGAATTTGTTACTGGCGGCAGGGGTGGTGGGGGTGAGATGATTTTTGGGAGTTTTGGACCCGGGGGCTGAGTTTTTTAGCGGAGCTAAATAGCTTAATGGAGTCTGGTTTTTCAGCATTTTTTTACTTCTTTTGGGCTGAGATTTTCTCGGGGGTGCAGCGAGTTTTGTTGGGTGTTTCTGGCCAGGCTGTTTTTGTTTGCCCGTTTTTTGGGCTTTTCTTCCTCTGGTGCAGTGCAGGAAATGAATGAAAAAGCCGGGTTTCGCCCCCTTCCAAATCCCTATTTTTGGCAAATGGGACGCCTGATTTGCTTCCCCCTCGAACAAACATGCAGGCTCCCTGGGTCCTTGACACGTGTTGAGTTCAAGCTCGGTCCATGGAACACTTTCGGAGTTAAGACTTTTGCCCAAGGCTCGTTCTAAAATTCTTCTTACGACTTAGAGTCTGTCTTAAAATGTTGTCAATTCCAAACGTGAACGCCAGGTACACTTTGCAGACGTTGGTTATAACATGTTTGAGTCAAACAGAACGTTCTAATCGCGTATTTAGATGTTCTTCGTGACATGTTTCTGCCAAATGGAATCGTTCTAGTGCGAATTGGACGTTTTAGACATCGCTCTTGTTCTAAGTAGGGGCGGGGCATTCTAGACCCATTCTAAAATTCTTCTTTCGACTTAGTGTCTTAAAATGTGACATGTATAGTCCAAACGTGTTTAATGCCAGGTACACTTTGTAGCCGTTGGTTCTAACATGTTTGAACCAAACAGAACGTAACGTTCAAAACACGTTTTTAGGTGTTCTTGGTAACATGCTTTATCCAAGTAGAACCGTTCTACATGTATGTTAGGTTGTTAACAACTTGTATTATACGCCCGAGTAGTTTATATCAGACATGGACGTTCAGTCGGACGTTCATTCGAAGCATACACGTGTTCTTGTTGTGGCGTGTTTGTTCCAAAAGTATGCGTTATTTGTGTTTACAACCAAGACTACTGTGTAGACAATCCACAAGCTCACAATATGTTTGACAATAGGTGCGAAAATAGGCCAACGTTAAAAATTCCACCAACAACATGTTTGAACCAAATAGCACGGCTTCAAAGTACATGTATACATGTATACAAGGGTGCACGTTAAAGGCGTGTTTACTAATATAACATTTTCTAGACGGTCAACATGCTTAGGGCATGTAGAATACAAGAGACATGTTTAATCCAAACATGTACGTTCAATGGACGTTCATTCCAAGCACACACGTTTTACATTAAGTGTAATAATATTATTGGCTATCTATCTCACATGTTCTGTTCCAAAGATATGCATTTTTCAATACTTTTTTTGTAAGATGGTTAGGACAAATACGAGTTCTATATACGGCGTTTAATATTACTCATTTGCTTTACGATACATGAAGTTTATTAAAAATACATGTACAGGTATGTTCGTTCAGCAGACGTTCTACATGAAGGTGTCAATTTCAAGCATGCGCTAGACGTGTTTAACACAGATTGAAACGACTCAGACGCCTTCATTCTAAATATACTTTTTGAAAGTGTTTACTCTCAATAATATAAACTCGAGTTATGTTTGTTTCAAATACTACGAGCTCCATCTGTATTGTTCACCCAAACATTCACCTTCTGGGCGTGTTCTGCTCGCTCCGAACACCATGCCATATTTCGTCAGTTTTGGGAAAGTCGCCATCTTGGAAGACTTAGTTGGCCCATGTGCTATAATTAATTAACACGGCAGACAATGGCTTCTCGTGGGACAGGTGGGCAGCGGTCGCACCTTCGAAGCCTTTGTTTCGAGGTTGAAATTTCATCCGGTTGAACATGAGGTGAAAGCATTTGGCAGATGGCGTCCAAATCGATCAGCCATTTGGGTTATCCAGGTTTAACGCTAAGGAGTCAAGGAGACTAGCTCTTACCCAAGATCGCCATGAGGGGACTCGAAAATGCTCGAAATAGCCCAGAAGTTGAAAGATGCGCCTATTGATGGATTGTTAGAGGTGCAGGGAACAGGGATTAACA
Organism: Kryphioiulus occultus; assembly: GCA_034687865.1. Taxonomy (NCBI): domain Eukaryota; kingdom Metazoa; phylum Arthropoda; class Diplopoda; order Julida; family Julidae; genus Kryphioiulus; species Kryphioiulus occultus. The sequence continues at coordinate 9,157 of JAQGAF010005564.1, read as the reverse complement.
GACTGCCCCTGAAAGTGAAAATCCTGGCCTATTTGGGGACGTTCAAATATTGTCGAAATTTTTCAGACCCCCCCTCCCCCCCAATTTTATGAAATGAAATTTTATAAATTTGAATGGCCATTTACCAAAAGGATACTAAATTTGAGGTTAGAAAAACTCCAAAATCGAACGTGTACGACTTGAAGTTTTCGAATGAGTTACATGTGCCTATTAGAATATGTAAAAGAGACGTGTTCCTTTGAAATCCAATTTATCAGGGAGTCTGCTGGATTTGGTATTGCACATTCCATGATTTTTCCATGACTTCAAAATTTGTTCTATGACTTTTTCATGACTTCAAAATTTGTTTCGTGACTTTTTCATGACTTCAAAATTTGTTCTATGACTTTTCCATGACTTCAAAATTTGTTTCGTGACTTTTTCATGACTTCAAAATTTGTTCCATGACTATTAGAATATGGGGGCGTTCAAGTTTTATGTCATGACAAAATGGCGATTTTCTGAAACTATCTACTGCTGTGGCGACATGATTATTGACCAAAAATACGCCGCAGGCAAATTTTTTTGCGGAGATAGTTAAAATGAATAATTTATACCCAAATTTGTATTTTGTGAATCAATGAAAAAGACAAATTCCATGGCCCTGTTGAAAATTTCAGGACTCCCATGACCTGAATCTCGTTTCATGACTATTCCATGATTTTATGACCGGTAGACATCCTGTTTCTTACACCGATTTTTTTTCTTATTTTTTCTAGGATTACGAGAAGTTTGCATACCATTTCACACATCCAAGATGTATATTTTACATGGAGCAGACCAAAGGTTACATAAACGCATACTGGCACATTTGGCCTTGCTGGGTCAAAGGTGGTAATGGCCGAATTTACCTTTGGTCAAGGCTCTCTGACCGAGCCTGGGGACGACCGATGGAACATCGGCTGACCCCGAAGACATCGAGTTGCAACCCGCTCATCATTACATGGTAGGTTTCGGAAGGTGGTCAAATTGGTGAAAAATTACCCTAAATTGGCTGATTGAAACTAAGGAAAACCACTGAGGTGGGGAACTTGCCATTCCAGGGTTCCTCAGACCTGGAAAACTTCTAATTGTCAGGGAAATTGGAACGTCCCGAGAAAAACAGGGAGAATTAAACATGGGAAAATGGATTTGTTTTGAAATTGAAAAATTCAGAGAAAGTTCACAAAAATCAGGGATACATCTTAAACAGCTGTATTGGTGGACACAAAAATCCGGAGATTCTGTGGAGAAATTATAATAAAATTGCCAAATTCACAAAAAAGTTAATCTAAATTTACTCGTCCCTCAGATACATCTACAGTATGTCATATTTTAGCATTTTCAGTGGTGTGGTTGATCAGGGTAATTTGTTTCAATACCTGGAAAAGTCAGGGAAGTTAAAATTTTATCATTGGAGGAATCCTGCATTCCAGTACTCAAGGAATAAGCTGATTACAAACATGTATATGTACTGATGCAAACGTATCTGAACTTATCAAACTGACGAAAACTGATTACAACTAATCAAAACTTAGGAAAACTATTTGTAATCTGACGAAAACTGATGAATACAGATTGTAATCGGAGTAAAAATGATTGTACCCTTATAAAAACAGTGTCAACTGATGAAACTGATCACAACCAACCAAACTTGGGAAAACAGTAATCTGACAAATACTGATTGCAAGCTGGTAAAAATTGATTGTCCTGCCAAAAAACTGGCTGCCAACTGAAGAAAACTTACTGAAACAAAAAAAATCTATTCAATGACTGTCGACCACAGATTTTCATTCGTAAAAGCAATCTATTTGCGAGAGAAAATTTATTGCAAAGTTGCTCACCAACATCGTATAAGCCAGTAATCTATTTTATTTTCCAAAGTTTTTTTTATCAATAAGTTGTGCAACTTAACGGGAACGTAACATTGTCTATATTGTATACCAAGGTTTCTAAACGACCCTTTGTTTTTTTGTCCCATAGATGACGCCACCGATACACTTGATGGTCATCCCAATTTTCGGAGGCATCAAAGTGACCTTTGGGAGGATGGTCACTTCCGCTGCCGTCGGAGTGCCTGCATCGGGTACGGCGCCGGGCGTATGGCGTCCTCCTTAAGAGGGCGCCTAGGTAGGTGAACTACCGCCGGAAATGGTCAGGCTCAGGCACCCTGGCAAAAGGTCGATCCACGTGCGTTCGCTAGGACACGGCTGGTCTCGTGTTCGGCGTAATCGAAGCCCAGTGTGGCCCTCTGGTGGCAGTTGACGAGATCAACCAACCTCTGGAAGCTTTGATGACCTGTTCATCGGGATGATTCGTCGAAGACATCAATCGCAAGTACAAATAAACGCTGAACATACCACGGGACCCATCTGCATTTAGTGCATTTAGAGACAAAATTTGAAGGGTAAAGTAAATTCTAAAACAGTTTAAAAATTGTACGGTACGTACATTGTACATGTAGGTTTTTTTTCTTATTGAAACAGGGATTAATGATAACTTAAAAATATATATTAGTCAGTAAAATAGTAAATATGTAGGCTTTTCCTATTATTGAGTCAGGGGGATGATTTTCAATGACAGGTACAACATGCAGGCTGTAAAGCAGTATGGAGGTCGAATTATATAGGAAAAATGAAAGAAATATATATATATATATAGGAAGAATATATAAAAAACCAAAAATAGGATGAATAAGAATTTTTTTTTCTAAAAAAACAGTAAATTACTGTAGGTTATATAGTGTTTCTACCTTTTTAGTTGTAATTGCTCAAAGACATTTGGCCAGTTTATCTGCCATTTTTAACACTATTTCACATGCTAATATCAAATTTTTGCTCACATTTCTCCATATGCAAATATCGGATTTTTTCTAAATTTTCGCCAAATATTTCACAAAAAAGGCAATTTTCATGAACTAAATCAACAGCAGTTAACTCAAACTTTGGATCACAACTAACATAATTTTAGAATGGCAGACGTTTTCAACCCATTGAGAACGCAGTAGGTAGGCCTACATTTTTTACATAAACTAATGTAAATGCTGACATTTTAGAGAACGCCATAAATAGTTATTTAAAAAAACTAGCCTTAATGCATTTTAAAGACATTTTTAGAAATATTAATAATCAGCAGAATGTCGTAGGCAATTTTTTATAAACAAAACCTGAAATGATAGATTTTAAGCAGATCTCAGATGATGAATTTTAGCCAGTAGCTGCTAAATTTGTCTTTGCCACAACAGTTTGCAGTAAAATATAGGAATTTTTCTACAAATATAGGGCTATAGAGAACTACCTCAAAAATATAGGAATCACTTTACAGCCTGAACATGTAGGTTCAGGAGGGATATGAAGGATAATTTTCAATAATACTAATTCAATAAGAGTAAACTAAAAGTACAATATGTAGTTTTTTGTTTTTGAAACAGGAAAGCAGGGATGAAGGACAGATTAAAACGTTGTTTTCAATAAAATGTTAGTTAATGCAATTAAAGGAGATTAACTTTATATTAGTTTCTGTAAATTAGCTTCATCTTGATTTCTGACAATTTTAATATTTTCCCCGGGAAGGTCCTTTGCACGTTTGTTGCTCGTCTGTTTGTGTTCGCCTTGTTTTGTGTCCATTTTGAAGCCAGTGATTCGCCCCTGTCACAGAGCCGTTCCAAAAGTACTGTTTAGAGTGACCACTGGTCAGCTGGTCACAGCCGCCTCCAACGGCTTAGCCATTCAATGAGTTCCTAGAGCACCATTAAGGCTCTGCCAGGGTTTTTACCCCAATAGCAGCCCGAAGGACCCACGACCATGGACGCCATTTTGGACCCACTCATTTAGTGGTTCTGTATTTGCATAATGCAAGTTTCTGAGTATCCTTTTCGAATCGTTCTAATCTGTGTTTATGCCATTTATAGTAGTTTTCAGTGGAGCCGTTTGACCCCTGACCCTTTGTTCATCTGCCCAAATTTAACTTTCACACATGCATTCGCGCGTGCCATTGCACAGAGGCACGCACCAAACACGTGACACATTTTTGTTAGGCACATACAACGGACACAACAACACCCAAAATGGACCCCAACAACTCGCGACACGTTGGCAGCGCCCAATAGATTCTGCCAACTTAGCTCAGTCTTGAATCCTGCGCGTACATAGGGTTCAAAGGTCAGGTAGCTGAGTGTTTAATCCCTTTTGTTTTTGTTGTTGTTGATTGTTTGCAGAACCCCCTCCAACTAGAATCACTGGCTTTTAATGCGTTGTTATCATTTGAATGTTGTGCATTTGAAGTGTTTTTGTTCATCATGTACACAAAGTGAGAAACCATGCGCTGCGTTAAGACTGGCTTAAGTGCGGCTTAAACGGCTTAAGTCGCGCTTAATTATCATCTGTGCTGTAATCGTTGCTGAAATGGGCGCAGCTCACTGAGGCTGCGCCCATTTCTTCTACCGTGAGATTAGTTGTTAAGTTGCTCTTAAGGGGTGCGTGGAGAGCCACTTAAGAGCTTAAGCAGGACATAGCATTAGGGATAAAGATATTTGCATACAGGCTGCAGTATCTTTCAGGCTAATTCCACTATTGTTTCATTAAAGCCAAAACTGCTTTAATTGCCCATTAGCTTAATCAGTGTTCGTACAGATACGGTTCGTGCATCTCGTCTAATGAAAATGCTAATTTTTTACTTCAGCAGAATTGCATCCTATCATGGATTTAATACATTATTACCTTTGTTTAGATGTTTAATGCATGTGTTTGAGCAAGAAGCATTAGCTAATCGCTTGTTTTTCTTTCATTTCATTTTGCCAAAAAATGCACCAAAAATGCAAACCGACAAATTTGCAACATCCACATCGCCTGGACGGTATCCAACATGGATGACCACAGGATTTGTGTGTGGTAATAACACGTTTTAAGCCAAATTTGTCCCAAATGTGACCAATTTTAGTGTTAATTTTTTACTCAGCGGACATCGTCTGTGTTGACCTGTTGACCTTTGACATGATGAATGTTGGAAAAAGTGTAGCAATATTCCTGTTAAGCGTTCTCCAAAGTGGCCACTTTTGGTTGAAATGTTTCAGTTGTTTGCTTTGGCATCCCAGCAACAAACGACAATTTTATAGGAATTTAATGGTGGGAATGAAAGCACTTTACAAGATCTCAATCTAGCTGGTGACTAAAGGGCGCCATGTTGGCCCCCTCACCAAACATCAAGTGTCACGAGGGCTTCTGGTGCCTGGCCAATGAATTTTGATAAATCTTGACGTTTATGAACCTCATTAGATTCAGCCCCCCTTATCGAAGAAAAAACACTCGATAAGAATACAGGCTTTCCAGTTCTGAAATGTCGCTTGTTTAAAAAACCAAACAAACAATGCAAAAAAAAAGTTGACCGGCGTCAGACTCGACGCCACTTATCGTGTTCAGACTGAGAACGTGTTTCCGATGCGTGTACCTCGTTAAACTCACTCGATGCACACGCCGAACGCAATCTCGAAAGGTAGCCAAAACTCAAGCAAATGTTTGTTTTGATTTCGAGACTGGTTTGACCACGCCCGACAGCCTTTTCGCAATGCTAAAATTTGGAATCGCGCCTGGGTAATGCGAGAGAATGCCTAATTTCAGAAGCCCCCACGTGTCAGCATTCCTCGTCATCGGGGGAGAAGTTTCACAGCTTTCGAGCAGAAGTTTCAGAACTTTGAAGTAAAATTTCTGAACTTTCTAATGGGAAGTTTCACCACACGACTTGTAAAGTATTCTTCGTCAGTGTGTTAGAAGTTTCAGAACTCCCATGTGTCACATTCAATCTCATGAATTGAGAAGTTTCAGAACTCCCACGTGTCAGAATTCCTCGTCATGAGGGGAGATATTTTAGGACCATCGCATATGAAGTTTCAGTACTTTACTATGAGAAGCTTCACCACACGACTTGTCAAGTATTCCGCGTCAGCGTGTTAGAAGTTTCAGAACTTTCCAGAGAGAAGTATCAGAACTCCCATGTGTCAGCATTCCATTTCATGTAGTGAGGAGTTTCAGCAGAACACCTGCACCAGCATTTCTGATCAAGGGAGAAGTTTCAGAACTCCCACGTGCCAGAATTCCTGGTCATCAGGGAAGATATTTTAGAACCAACGAATATGAAGTTTCAGAACTTTCCTATGAGAAGTTTCACCACACGACTTGTCAAGAAGAAATGTCAGCATGTGAGAAGTTTCAGAACTATCCAGTGAGAAATTTCAAAACTCCCATGTCAACATTCCTCGGCATCAAGTAAGACGTTTCAGAATTATCAACGGAGTATTTAACTGAGAAGTCTTAAGAAATTCCAAGTGCAATGTTTCTCAACTCTCCAGTGAAAAGTTCCAGAAACCCACCACGTCAACATTTCTCCTCACCAAGTGAGAAGTTTCAGCATTCCTGGTCATTAAATAAACTTCCACGTGTTAACTAACATTCCTCCTCATCAAGTGAGAAGTTTCAGAACTTTCAAGTGCGAAGTTCTGAAGTTTCTGAACTTTCAAGTACGAAGTTTCTGAAGTTCCAGAACTTTCAAGTACGAAGTTTCTGAAGTTCCAGAACTTTCAAGTGCGAAGTTTCTGAAGTTCCAGAACTTTCAAGTGCGAAGTTTCTGAAGTTTCAGAACTATCAACACAACTTTTCAAGTGCGAAGTTTCTGAAGTTCCAGAACTATCAACACAACTTTTCAAGTGCGAAGTTTCAGAACTTTCAAACGCGCCGCCTTCAAAATCCGAGCATGAAATTCCACGCATTTCAGAAAGCAAAAGTGCTTACCAGAATTGGGAGGCTTTTCCAACAATGCAACCTTTCCGGCTTCTGGACACGCGGGTTGCACAACACACCGTTGCCACCGACTCCGGGTCGTCTGTGGCGGGGGATCAGCAAACATTAAGCTGGGGAGGTTAAGCTTCTTGGAACAAACTGCTATCGCATGAAAGAACACTAAAGTTCACGAATCTTATCGACGTTGCTGGCTTCAATAATGACTTAACCCCGCATCATGGACGTTCCCATGCACGGCCGATAAAAGCCAATGGGAAAAGCTCTTAAACAAAGTGCTGTACAAATATTTTGGATCTTTTTTTTTATCCGCACATTTTTATCATGAACTGGGTCAGACGCAGACTCCTTAATGAAATCCATAACGAGTAATTAGCCACTGACTGGGCTAATCGGATGAGGCTGCAGGAATGCCTTAACGCGTGAAACGAGATCCAAAGCTGTGCCAGAAGGGGTTTCGCCATTTTGAAAAAAGCGCCACCTATGATGCTTTGGGTGAAACTGGAGAACTCCAACAAAATGGTTATGAAGATCCTACAACAAGATGGCGTCGTTCCATATTAGGTTTTTGGTCGCTGGGAAACGTTCAAGATGGCGGTTGCATCGGTTGGAGTGTTTACGACTCCTTACATTATGTTATGACAGCGATGAAAACGCCAGGCGACCAGAAGACTAGATATCAAACTTAAAGACTTAGAATGTAGGACCAACTTCCTCAATTAGGCAGTTTCTACACGCAACCGTGTTTATCCAACCTAGTTTCGAACTCTTGACTCCCAGGGAAACCATTATGTTGCAGGAATTAAATTAACCTTCCTCCACGGTAACCAGAATGAGAATCACTTCAGTAACTGCATGCAGTAAGAGCTGTTAAGTACACCGTGGGGACGCCCAACAGCGAAAGGTGCAAGATGATCAGTAATACTGACAGAATGTAGAAAATTTCGCGAATCTACATAGTATACACAATTAACCTTACTGTCATTCAATGGCTATGTGTTTTACCTCATTGGATGAGGTGGTAAAGTATCGTTGTCAATATTGTATGAAGTACATCAGGTCAGCAATATGTCTCGATAATGACACTCGGTTATTCTTAATTAGACGGACCCTACACGGCCAATAATGCATTATACATTCAATTTCAACAAATACAGAAGGTATTACAGTATTACAGATCATGTAAGGACCATTATTCTGACGATCACACTAATTTTTAGATAACTTACTGTTAGTTTCGAAATGCAATGTAATTCTGACCGTGAAAGGGCGCTCAAATATCTGCATATTATAATCATCAGTAATCAGAATTTAGCATCCCCCTTCGCCGCTCACAATATCAGTTTCACTGTCGGTATTTTTTTGGGAGTGACAGTATTCTTAACCACTTTATCTTCAGAAATCAGTATTTAACATCAATCCATCAGTGTTGTCGCTTTACATGTACAATGCACCGTATATGACCAGTGTTGATTATGGCCTACTGGCAATACATGTTACCTGTTACCTAAATCCCCATGTTATCCTCAGTAATCAATATACAGAAACGACCCATCAACATTGCCCCTTATACTCGAGACACACGAATACTAGGTTTGTAAACCAAAAAATGGTGGAAACCGCGATGACGTGTTGCTGGGTGTTTCTCATCGGTATACTGGAATTCCCTGTCAGGGGCCGTGCAAAAATACTGTATTACGTAACGCACCAGGGGGTGGGTGGGTCCTCGTGAAAGTGTTACGAACTGTTACAGAGGGTCTGTGGATTTTTTTCTCCTTGCGTTAAGTAACATTTTCAAGGGTAAGGATATCTTGAAGATTGTACCACAGTTTTACAGCTATAGACAACAGCATAAGCTGACGTGCAAAATTTACTATTCTGAGCTCTGCAGTTCATATTTGGAATGCATTGCTGAAGATGTGTAAACCAAAAACATTGACATCAGTAACATTGCAGAATCAAGGACAAATGGTACACTATAGGTCCTGTACATCCCACAAGTAACATAAAAAATCCATGGTTGAAAATTAAATTTTTGTACAAATGTGTTAACGAAACACTAGTGGTGGGTAATCTGCGAAGTGTTACATCTCTGGAATACGGTAAAGTGTGGTGCAGTGTTGCCATTGCGTTTTTTACTATAAATGGCCTCTAGAGACCCCTCCTCCATTCAAATGGACATTTGCTATGTTTTATTACCGTTGAGACCCAATGTCCAGTAGAGAGTTTGCGATACACGTAAAACGTGTGACGTCACGTGTAGCATTGCAAATCAATGGGAGCAGATCACGTGACATTAATCACGTCCACGTTCACGTTCAAAACGTGCGTTTTCGACGTGAAAATGAGCA
>JAQGAF010005563.1:0-11828 GCA_034687865.1 Kryphioiulus occultus | reverse complement strand
TGTAGTACATGTACTGGAGTTTCAATGCTGTGATGTAATACTGTAATGTAGTACATGTACTGGAGTTTCAATGCTGTGATGTAATACTGTAATGTAGTACATGTACTGGAGTTTCAATGCTGTGATGTAATACTGTAATGTAGTACATGTACTGGAGTTTCAATGCTGTGATGTAATACTGTAATGTAGTACATGTACTGGAGTTTCAATGCTGTAATGTACAGTGTTCAATATACGTTTTGCAAGCAGCCAATGAATTTAATCATCCATGACTACATGTTGAGACTATGCTGGTCAGCATACAGAGAAGTAAATTACTACAGTGTCATAATCCAAGAGGTCAACAAACAACATAAAGGTGCAGGTGGTCAACATATAGAGGTCACCTTCCATTGAGTTAATGTGGTGACCGTCTGGTCAGTTAAAATGGGGTCAAAATGGGGAGGTGGTCCACTTTGGAGGGTCTACTGTATTAAAAAAATACCTATGGCGTTCTTCTCAAGACTAATATTCCTAAGAATCTTAAAAATAATACATTGTCTAAAAACCATTTGCATGAAAATACACTTGCAATCCATTTTGGTCGGATTTTTAAAAATCTATGGCGTTGTCTGAAACATTGATATTTACACTCATTGGATTTTTCATAGAAAACCCAGCTGAAATCCACTACATGTAGGCCTACTTGTGGTCTACAGTTTTGTAAAAAAAAATCCTATGGCGTTCTCAATCTTGAAGGTGGGTAACGGTTTGTAGTTTGAGAACCACTGTTATGGCTCTTGAACTACATGTAGCAATTTTTTCAGCAATACTGGGTGAAAATGTGAGAAAATCAAACAGTGTATTTGCATGTGAAAAATTGTAAGCCAACTGGGCACATGCCTGGTCCATGCAAACCTAGTGTCAGCAAATATGTGCCATGTGGTAGGTTGGGACATCCACCTACCCAAATAATCCTGCCATATTTTCGCAACTTAGAAAATACTGAGTAGACATGGTTGGATATTGGGCCAAAGAAGAAAATGGGAGGGAGACAGAGAGCAAAGGTGAAAAACTGACTTTAGTTTCTTGGAAAAAACCGTCCCCTATAGCCTACCAAGTACTTTCCGTGCTAGTTCAGCACCAGACAAGGACATTATCTCCCAAATGCAAATTCTGATAGCAGATTAGTCGACGCAAACAGATAAGCACAAGAGGGACAGGTTGAACACGAATGAGACAATGAGATCCATGATTCAAAGGAAAAAGCTGTGGAATTAGGACTGCTTATTCTGCATGGCTGCAAGAGCCTTGAACACGTTTCTCAGAAGCTGTGTTGTTTAACAGGTTGATGTTTACTATTATAAATGGCAGTGACACCTGACCAGCACTTCTGTTGCTGGGATAGTAAAACATCGAGTTGTTTGTTGATGAAAAAAAAATTGTTTCCATCTTGCCCTTAAAATGTTACATCCACCTCAAAACTGTATTCTTGCCCAGTTCTTCTCACCTCAATCAGTCTTGTTAATACTGTAGAAGAAAGCTAGTTGCAAGACATGTTATATCCAACTGAAAACTATTCTTGCCCATTTCTTCCATTGACAATTCCCAGACAATGAGAACATCTCTGACAGGGATTAGGCCTGCATCAGAAGCTCTTTCACCTGAATAGGAGCTAGTCACTGGTCAGCAATCTGCAGTATCGTACGTGCTGGTCAGCAGTAAGAGGCCCATTGTTATTAATGTGAAACAGTCATCAGCCAGCTCCTTTGATGTCAGGAGGCCTCCACCACCAGACACTGGTTTTACTGAAGTTCCAAATGTCTCCATTTTTTTGTAAATCCACTAGAATTTCCTTGATTGTAATTTAAATCCATGAAGGCATCACCCTGCAATATGGAGACCATGTGACCTATTTGTAAACAAACGAGCAGAGGTGATTTACATGAGGTGTGCACATGGTCTAGCCATCAAGCTGGCACACATTAGGCTTAATCGCGTCCATATCAATATTATTGATAGATTAAACCAATACATAATTGTGTCGTATCGCAAAGCTAACAATGATATGCCTGGCATACGATGATAATTAAAAACCAGTAGTTCACAACTTCATCAATGACAAAGCCTTCTATTTGCCAATACCTAGCACTGAGGGGAGGTTTTACAGTGTGTCTACTAGGTTTGGTATTGCAAATTTCATGGCGTTTTCATGACTTCAACATTGTTCGATGCCTATTAGAATATGGGGCCGTTCAAGTTTTGTCATCACAAAACAGTGATTTTCAGACATCCTCTACAGGTAGGCCTATCCTATAGTGTGATCATGAACAAAAAAAAATGTCTTTGTCGAAATTTTTTGCAAAACTGGATGACAAATAATGAATTTTGATCCAAATTTTTATTTTGTGAATCAGAGGCAAGATTTCCATGACCCTAATGTAAATTTCATGACTTTTCCCAGACTGTCACGACCTGAATTTCATTTCATGACTTCCATGACTGGTAGACACAACATAGCCAACAGGGGTGGTCCATTTGCAATGACCAATCATTGTATCATCTTGACCACAGCATCACTTTTGAGAAAGTGACCAACATTATCAAGTTGTACACCAGGGTTTACCCAGACCTGGAAAAGTCAGGGAAATTTACTAAATTTATAATACCTTTTCAGGCATGTGGCCAAGTGGTATACAATTTTCCACATACAACATATAATTTTTTTTTCAAAAATGATGGCTTTCAGCTTACTTTTCTAAAAAAAATATATAGGTGTAAATATTTATATCTTTGAGAACGCCGTAGACGAAACTTTTTTTAAAACAATCAATCAAAAATGAATTATGGGTATTTTCAGGGAAGTAATTTTTACATATTTTTAGGATTCTTAGAAATACTTGTTTTCACTAAATTTTAATACGTTTTTTATGAAATCAAGGACCTGAATGGAGGGGAATTCCTCAGTTATGCACTGGATTTCTTATGAAATTCCTTTCCAATGAATTTTTTACATAGTCATTTTTACCAAATTTTTCAAATTTTTTCACGTTTTACACACTGGTAACATGCCTGTATTTTACATAGATAATTACGGGCTAACACAAATAATCTAAATTTGCTGTATATGAAATAATAAATACAGCATCCCTTACATGTACATTAGCATATGTCATATTTGTGCGTTTTCAGTGGTCAGGGAAATTTGTTTTAATACCTGAAAAAGTCAGGGAAGTTAAAAAAAATATTTCTGGGGGGACCCTGCACACGAATTCTTGAATTTACCAACTGACAATCAAGGAGGAAAAGACTTCCCAAGAACTTGAAATTCAAATTTGACAGGCAGCAAGTACATGGTGTGTTGACACCTCTCACCTGTCCCACCCTTGGATAACGTTGCCTGTATCAATAATTAGAAATCGCTCGCAAACAGCCATTCCTTGATACCGATCGTAACAACACTGCAACTCCATTGAGGGGCGCAAAAGCCGAACAGATAAGCCTCGATTATTTCGCAATCTGCCAGCAAAACTGGGTTAAAGTACAAAATTGCGTAGCTCCAAAGGTGAAGAGCTAATTGCTGTTAGTGTTACCACTGCGTTGTGATAGGCTAGCCTGCCAGGACGTCACTGTTTTGTCGTACAGGTAGCAAGAAATGAAAGTGTGAATTGCCAAAGTAATTGCTTGTGAAACTAATAACAAGTGATGATCTAAAGTGCGAGGTGCCCTCCATTCCTCGAGCCCACCTGTCGGAATTTGGACACAATAAGGTGCCAGTGTGTGACCCTTTGAGATGACTCCTCATGGACTTGAACTTTGTGGCCTTATGTGAAGGTCATTATGACTTTAATGCTGGAGTCTCCAAGAGGGTACAGGTATTGATTAGGAACTTGACACTGGGCACAAGTCAAGAGATTCATAGATGACCAGCTTAATTTGACAGATTCCTCCTACCACACTTGTGACAAATTAATCAACATATTACCCAGCATTTCCTGCTGCAAAGTATCCGCAGTATCTGGATTTGGTATTGCAAATTCCTCGACTTTTCAATGACTTTTCATGACTTCAACAAAATTGTCAGTGCCTATTAGAATATGGGGTCAATCGAGTTTTAATTAAGTCATCACAAACAGTAATTTTCAGACCCATCCTTTAGCCTACCCTAGCGATGACATGATCATTGGTCAAAAACGCTGTAGGTGACATTTTTTTTCAAACCTGAATGACTAATGATGAATTTGTACTTTGTGAACGAATCGAAGGCAAAAATTTCATGACTCTTTCTTGAATTCCATGACCTGTAGACATCCTGTCACTGTCTTCATAAGTCAAATCTTCGACCTGTCAGATAGCATACGTTGTAATTTTAACCCTTGCTTCCCATTTTGGTGATGATATAATCAGTGATCAAAAATTTGACTTGATGTAAATTTGTGGTAAGATCACAAACGATAGATTTTAGTCATGCACACCAAAGCATAGTAAAATGTCACAGGCGAATGTTTTTGCAAAACAATGACAATTGATGGATTTTAATCCAATTCTTTAATAAGTTAATCAATCCAAGGCGAAAATCCCATGACCTAATGTAAGTTTAATGACTTTCACGACCTATGATCGGTAGACACCCTGCAACCAATCAACAGTTTAGCGTTTCTAATGAAAATGCTGAGTTTCTCGTCAGTATGCGAATTGTTCAAATATTGCCCATTTTCGACTTTACGGCAATCGCAATATGGAAGTCAGGCTCTTGAGGCCTCAGGAAGTTCCTATTTAAATTCTCAAGTCGATTTCCTTGACATTTAATGAGATTTAAAAAAAAGACAAATGATGACTAATCAATTGGCTGATGCGAACTATCTCGAATTCCCTGACTTTCCAGAATGTGAGCACCCTGTCAGGGTCATTGACACCCTCTTGGACCATGATTTAGTCACTGATGCTTATGCATCACAGCACGAAATCATCCACAGAATTGTTTTGCATAATTGATGATGGTTGAATTGCTAGCTTCTGTAAATACTCATTGCCTTTTAGAATGCCGGTCATGAACCCTTTGAGTTTGACTTCGCCATAATGGTTGCACCCTGTATCCTAGTCTAATGCAGAAATGGCTAATATGGTAGAATCAGATATATGATAAAATTTTCCAAATTGAGCTTCAGCCCAATTCAAAAGAGGAAAAAAAATTAGGTAAACCTTATATGTTTGCACTAAAATTAGCAGCAGCATCTCCATAACTGGGGAAGTGAGTCTGCTCCAGTTTTGCATAACTTGCGGATCATGGACGTTCTTGAACCCGGACTTAACCATCAGAGAACAAAAAAAACTGACACGTTGCCCTCGGTACTAAGGTGCGGGCAACTCTGACTTCGTGGAAATCCTGTAAGGGCAGCAATAAAGATATTTTATGTGCATTTAATGATCTCTTTGAATTCAACGCTGGTTCTTGGGCTCCAAGTTCGCTTCTGGCGTTTACCAGGTCTTCCATTTTGGAAACTCATATACTGCAAATACAGGGGTGCATTGCTTGCTTATGACATAACTGGTTTTCCTCGCCGTGCATTTCCTGTTTTGTTATTTTTGGAAAGATTCCTACGAGATTTTCGCTTCCAAGGCCGGTGAGCAATGCTCAGCAACATGTTTCGGAGAATGCATGGAGACCCTGGAGTGAACGCTTGGCACCTGGTGTGGTTCCCTCAAAGTTCAAAACTTGGAAAAAGTCTGATTCCGAGGCTCAATAACACTTTGCTGCAAACTGTTCTCGTACCTTGACATCAAACTGATGCTACAGTACTGTTAGAGCTCAATGAGGACATTAGGGCCCAGCTTGGTTAATAACTTTCGAACTCAGAGAGAAAAGTTGTGGATGAGGAATGAAGTGTGAGTAATGAAGAATTGATTATAATTCAGTTTCAAACCCAGTTCAGCTCCAATCCCCAAAAATATGAGAGGATTAGAGGATTGAGGAGTATGGAATTATTGAGTTGTTGATGAGCCAAATGGTGTAGTGGTGCACCATAGGTTTTATGGGACTGATTGGGTTTGCATGTGTTACAGTAGGATAAAATCTTGCAAAATGTGTTACTGAGAATACATAATTAAATGTTAGGCCCAATGTCTTGACTCTTGACAGTAGGGCCTACTGAGGATTTTGAAGTCATCCCTCAAAATAATCTTGACAGGGCTCACCCAGAGATGACATTTTCAACTTCCCTGGCTGTTTCAGGTTATAAACAAATTTCCCTGTCCACTGAAAATGCCAAAATTTGACATGCCAGTCAGTGTGAGGAATGCTGTATTTACTGCTATTTTATACAGTGTGTTTACTGGATTTGGTATTGCAAATTCCATGACTTTAATGACTTCATTTTTTTCAGTGCCTATTAGAATACGAGGCCATTTAAGCTTTTGTTATCACCAAATAGTGATTTTCAGAAACAGCTTTTACCACAGTGATGACATGATCATTGGCCAACAACTGCATGTCAAATGGATAGCCCTTTTGGAAAGCACTCAAAGGCAAAAATTCCATGACTCCATGAATTCATCACGTAGACACCCATATATAAACGGGAGCTAAACACAAATTATCACAAGGAAACGGCCAATTTAGTGTTTTTTAACATTTATTTTACAGAATTGCCTGTCATCGAATTGCGGAATTTCCCTGACTGGATGTGGTATACCTATTGCAAATTCCATGATTATTCAATTCCTATTAGAATATGGGGCCTTTCAAGTTTTATCACAAAGTAGTGATTTTCAGAAACACTTTTCACAACATGATCATTGGCCAAAAACCTTATTAATTGGATTTTAACCCAAATTTTATTTTGTGCAGCACTCGAGGGTAAAAATTCCATGACTCCAGTCCAAACTTCATGACTTCCATGACCGGTGGACACCCTGTTATACATGTATATAAACGGGAAATAGAACCAAAATGTTCACAAGAAAACAGCAAATGTAGATTAGTTTTTTTTAATTTCTTTTACAGAATAGCCTATCATCGATTTGTGGAATTTTCCTGTCTTTTTCAAAGTAAATCAGGTTTTCCAGGTCTGGTGGAACCCTGCATGAAGAGTGAGATTTATTTCATCTGTAAGCCTACTCCTCAATGAAACCACTACTCAAATTCATCACGTTTTCCATTCTTCTCCCCAACTCGTATTTTTCTGAAACAAGGAATCCTCAACTCCTCAGTTGTTCCTCAGATCCATCCATTCCTCACACTCCTAAAAGTTTGAGGTAGGGCCCAGGACATTGCTTGCTTTGGCTGAAAAGGTGGACAGACTTAAATTAGCATAAGACAAAGGATGATTCCGTGCAAATTAAGTCTTCGGGAGACAATTATGCCCGGCTTCGTGCTGCCGTGGCTTCGCAAGGTATCAAACTAGGCCTGCACCTTTTTTCGTCTTGACAAGGTGCCAAGCTCCGTGCCGCCACATTCGGGAACCAACTCTCGGATGCAAATCTCATCCCCATCGGCTCACGACATTTCCAAACTTCTGCCCCGAAAAGTGTTCCCTGACCGCTCCCCAGCATCCCGGCCCTGCTTTCGGCACGCCACAACAATCTGTTTGGCGTTCTGTTTTGGCCTTAGTTGGGATGGCACGGATGGCTGTTCTATTTTTACATCAAATGTACCGGAAGCGCGATTTTGCGGAGCACTTCACCCAGATTCGGCACCCGGCTCGCTTTAATTTGGGACTCCGGAGTCCTACGCTTTACCGTTTTGGAATGCTCAACTTGAGAAATTAGGTCCTTACCGCCATCCACTGGCAGGTGTCGATGTGATTGCCATACACGGGAATGTGCACCCTAAGTGAAAATATTTTAAGTCAATATGAGTTCATCACCTTTTTGCCCTTGAAATAAGGTGAATGTGTTTAGCCAAATTGCTCGAAGCAGGATGAAGTGTCGTTTCAAGCTGGAAAGCTGAACGTTTTTGGATGGTAAACTTTGCACTAATGTAACACTTAGAAGTAACTGTAGATTTGCTGGTAAATTAATAGCCAACATCAGATTGAGAAGCTAGCTGCTTGTGGTGGACAAGCCGATTAGGTTAGGTGTTTTTGTATTTTGTTTTTTCTTGAAACCACGGTAAATTTCTTCTATACCAAATGCATCACTTATTTAGGGTTCCCCCAGAGATGAAATTACAACTTTCCTGACCACCCAAAACGCAAAAATATGGCATATGCCATTGTAAGGAAGGCTATTCGGAAAAAATTAAAAAAGACATTCATTATTAATCTCTTCCATAGAATTACTTGTCATCTCTTCATTTCTGTTTTAACTAATGACTAGCTATGTAAATCTATGTTAAAAGCTATGTTAATTTTGTGAATTTCCTTCACTTTTCAAAGTAAATCCATTTTCCTGACTTTACCAGTCATTTCGCTTCTTGCATGTAAACGAGATAGGACTTAAAAATGTTCATTAGGAAACAGTAAATTTACACGTAGTTTTTCTTAAAATTGATCAAATTCTTTATTTATTGCATGTCAAATCTCGATTTGTGTTAACCAATGTCTAGCTATGTAGGTACCATTGATTTGTCGAGTTTCCCTGACTTTCCTACGCATTTCCAATTCCCCTGACATTATAAGGTCTGGGAAGCCTTGTTATTTAACTGTAGTTAACATTAATTTTAATCTGTTGCCATATCATTTAGTCCACAATTAAGTTATCACAACATGCAAACCCCAAAATCAAGAATGAATTGCAAAAGGGCAACTTCACAATGCCAAAAGGCAAACAGATTTCCACCCAAGAAAATCGTGACCTTAGAGACCAAATTAGTTCCCTCATGGGTTTTTGGCGATAACAACTGTCAAATCATTCACTGGATTTAACACACGTTGATAAAAACAGGTGGAGGATCCACTAGAGTGAACATGGTATAACCAAGGTGGTGTGAGGTGAAATCACAAAAAAAGCTATCATAATTATCCATCATCATTTTCATCTTTATCTGCCTGAACATCCATATGATGTCCTAAGGTCTATTCCTGCAATCATGGTTGTGGTTTTTTGAGACTTTGTATGGTGAATAATATATCAGCTTTGAGACTCGGATAATCCGAGGTGTGAATTTTATTATTCAGGTCACTGCTTCTTTAATTTCTCTTGGTATGCCATTCATATTCAGCGTTCAGAGACCAAAATCGTTGACCCTCGCATACATCGCATATAGCTGGCTTTAAATTATAATTAAAATATAAACTCAAAGTGGAGGGGTGAAATCGTCTTCAGACAGCACATCTGCTTTTAAGAAGCGTTTCCAATTGACCTTACTTCAACTCGACATTGAACCTTACCAGCACCACTGTACACGTCAAGCCAGCTAGAAAACTTAAGTGAAGCCATTTGCAATGTTACACCATCAGGTGAAGCTGGTTTCCTATCTCGACCTCATTCTAAACCCCATACCACAATCATAGCGTATAGAGGTGCTATGCCACAACCATTAATTATAACCTCCCTGGACACAGATTCCCAATGTGTTCCATCATCACGGCTCTGGTATCCGATTGACACTAACTCCAAAACTGAGCCTACTTACTGGAGAACTGCCCACGAACACTGATTCGACAAAGGTGTGAACAGTAAGAGTCCCTATGTCAGTGACATGAATGTGTCCATGTGTTTGGGTAGCCGTCTGGGGTATTCAGATTGTCACCATAGGCCTACCCCGAATGTACACTACGTCAACTGTCCTGCTTTTGTGTCAGTTTAGCAACATGACACATTACTTGTGTTTCCTGACTATTTTTCAGTGAATTGTAAATTGATTTCTGCGTCTTCTGTGATTCCATGAATTAGATACATTTTCACAGGCTAGTGTTGCTTACGATGCAAGAAAAGTGAAAACTCGCAAATATGCCCCTATAAACGAAAATTCTGAAATTCTCTGCTTTACATGTATGTCACATGACGTATGATCAGGATGCCTGTATTAACCACGCCACATAGTGTTACTGTCAGTATTCCGATAGTGACAGTAGTTCCCGTTCTCCACGTCAGGCAGTGTTGCCGCCAAACATTTCTAGAACATTCATGCAATCTTTCATCTTTCATCTGGTACTTTTTTGCAACGTAGGCATACTGTATAATACAAAACCCCGCAATGCACTGCACATGAGATAAGTTTGCCCTTAAAGTTTATGGAGAATATGGTTTCGACAGTGAATTCTTATTGGGGACTAACAGTAACTATTGAAATTGACAGTAATGATGACTGCCTAATATTTAATGGAACAGCTATATGCTGACCAAACACGTCCATGTTACTGTCATTATTCCTAAACTGATGGCAAGTTATCAAAAACTCGGATGATCGCCAGTAATGACAAAAGAATATTAATCCATCAGCACTACGTTACTGACCGCGTTTGTTGAAACTAAAGGGTTCCCATTATGCCGACTGTGGGATTAATTAACAGAACAGAGCTATGTGACGATCCTTCACGGACAGCATTACTAGCTGTGCATGGTACCCAATATACTCTCAGGCTCTTACTGTCATCACTCCGATACTGACAGTAGGATAATCGTCAGAAATGAGAATGCAACGTCAATCCATTGATAATGCGTCATTACACGAGCAACATTTGCTTAAATTGACAGTAATAATGCTAGTGTAGGGTATGCTGACTGTGGTTATTAATAGACCAGAGCTACATGCTGACGCTACCCGGCCAGTGTTACTGTCAATATTCCGATACTGACAGTAAGTCGGCCTAAAACTTGTGTAATCGTCAGCAACGAGAAGTAGGATTATCCTACTTACACGCCTAGCACTACTGCCAGTATTCGTCGAGTCTCATCTTCTCTCAGGTTGAGTGAATGGTGGATTGGCTCGTATGCGGACCCTAGACGTTCAGTGTTACTGTCATTACTACAATACTGACAGTAAATTATCCACAAATTCGGATAATCGTCATTAATGAGAATGAAACATGAATCCATCAGTACTACACCCATAACACAATCAGTATTACGGTTTTGGCAGTAATAATGTTCGTGTAGGGTGCACTCGAGAGTCCAACCCCGCAGCCGAGTGCACGTGATCCAGCGCCTTTGCGTGGGAGGCGCTGGCTGCGGACGGCATTACTGGTCGACCCCCGAGGGGGGATGGGGCGTTAGGAAAGGACCTCCATGGACTTACTCTGAACTGAAGCCGTCGACGTGCAGTATCCGCATTTGCTTGACGATGGTGCTCTTTCCAGACTCGCCAGCACCTTGGGGCAAAGACAGAATGGAACATGAGCGATCGAGATTAGCGTAATGGCCGCCTCCTAACGTGAACGAGGCCTAACTGCTAACTGGTTCGCCATACCAACCTAGCAGCAAGAGTCTGTGCGTGGCCCTGTACATTTGCTTGTCCTTCTGCAGTTGCTTTTCGATCTTTTTGTTGGCCTCCTTGCGACGCCGGTCCTCGTCGGCGTCCCTGGGCTTGTTGCTGGGGTTGCTGAAGCAGCCCATGACATGAGCCGAGGCCGAAAGGCGGGCTGACTGCTTTCTAGCGGCCCCAGACGCGCATTTTCACCGCACTGCTATTCCTCGGGTATTCCATTGGGCACGGCCAAGCAGGGACCGATTTCCGACACTCGCACTAGGCCTACGATGGGCGAAAAAAAAACGCGCAGGGCGAAGAAGAGTAGGCGGCCCAGCGCACAGCCAGTAGGGCATACTTCCACCGAAGGGGATAATGGGAGGTGAGCGAGGCACGCCGGGAAATCACGTGACGCGACACCATGACGTCAGCCGGAATGCTTCCAGGCGCCGCCGCCGCCGCGCTTTCGAAAGGGGAGGCGCGAATTTCGGCCCCTGGTTCC
>JAQGAF010005562.1:0-11829 GCA_034687865.1 Kryphioiulus occultus | reverse complement strand
TAATTTAACCAATTGATATCGATTAATTTAACCAATTGATATCGATTAATTTAACCAATTGATATCGATTAATTTAACCAATTGATATCGATTAATTTAAACAATTGATATTTTTACTTGGGATGTTGTTTAAATAAAACAAGAAAATCGCATAGCTCATAAACTCCTTGATCCCTATTTTCCTTCGAATTCGAGTTTTTGATATTGTTCTAAAAATGCCCCAAGAATTTAGCAGAAATTGTTGTTAATCTTTCCGAAATAGAAGTTATTTCGACGTGTCTGTCATGTACATGTACGTGAGCCCTAACAGTCAAGCAAATCTGAGCCAACATACTGCTGACCCCATCGATCAAATTAACCCTGAACTAGACTGGTTGAGGACCCAGTTGTTGACTCCATCCGTCCTTATCTATCCCAAGGGCTTTTTCGCTAATGCCCTAAGGAAGTAGAAACAGCTTGTTTCGTATCACAGCGTTCTAATGCGATGTTTTATCCTGTTTTCAGGTCGTCATCAGCTCATTGGTCAGAATTTAAGATGCCCTAGTGAAATTGGCGATCCAGGAGGACAACATTGTGCAATTTAATCAACCTGTCTATCTCCAATCTGCCCAAAGGATAGTCAGTAACAGCTTTGGTGATGACGTTGATGCCTCAATTCAATTCAAATGGTTCATGGATGATAAAGGTAAAAAACATTGGATTATAGTTTTTAGGTCATAGGCTAGCTCTAAAAATTATTGTTAGATTAGCAAAACTTTCAAGTGTACTTATCATGAAAAGTTTTGCTTATTTTATGTCCATGGTCCATGAATATTTTACTAACCTTGGTGACAATAGGATTTGCCCAATATTTCAATAGGTATAATGACACTTTAGGATAACTTCATTTGCATTTCCCATATGCAATACATGTACGACTGTATATGCATGTTCGAACAGTACATGTTCTAACCTGTTGTAACATGTTCTAACCTGTTGTAACATGTTCTAACCTGTTGTAACATGTTCTAACCTGTTGTAACATGTTCCATAACAAGCCCATATCATGGACGGATATAGACACTTCCCCATGGGGCTCCAGACAATACAGTCAAAGCAATACATTGTTAGGAATTTTGTAGTTTATTCTGATAACCTCGAAATATGAAAACATGTATAACATGTAGTTTATTCAGATAACAATGATAGAGGGCAAGTAAGTTCATTTTTCGTTAAGTTCTCTGAACATTTTAATTTGGAATGGAACATATTAGGCAACATTTAATCACAAGTTATCGATTTCAGTCGATTTTTCTTTAGGACAAAAATAAAATAAAATTTGTCACTAATTAAAAACTGAAGTGTCACCAAAGTGCAAAAGGGTCTCTCCAAAACAATGCATCATTGGGTATTTTGCATTTATTTTCTGAACAATTTTTGTTAGCAATTTTTTGAACGTCTTAATATGGCGTTTTGGCAACATTTCGATTTCAGCCAATTTTTCTTTAGGACAAAAAATGCATTTTTGTTATTACGTTGTTGTACAGTTTTTAGTTAGTAAATTGTTGTGCATTTTTAGTTATCGATTTTAGTCAATTTTTCTTTAGGATAAATTAAAATTCGTCACTAATTAAAAACCAAAAAAATTCTGTTGACATGCCCGTCAAAGTGCCAAAGGGTCTCTCCAAAACAATACATCGTTTGGCATTTTGCACTTATTTTCTTAACACTTGTTGTTAGCAATTTTGAACATCTTAATATAGGATGGAACATCTTGGGCATCATTTAATCGCAAGTTATCGATTTTAGCGAATTTTTCTTTAGGAAAAAAAATTATTCTCATCAAAGTTCCTTTGCGAAACAAGACATTTTTGGGCATTTTTCGGTTAGTACATTGTTAGGCATTTTGCACTTACTGCCATAACAATTTCTGTTAGCAATTTCTTGAACATCTTAATATGTGATGGAACATCTTGTGCAACATTTAATCTCAAGCTATCGATTTTAGCCAATTTTCATTAGGACAAAAAAATATTCCCATCAAAGTGCTTATGTGCCATTTGCAAAACAGACATTTTTGGGCATTTTTCAGTTAGTTCAGAAAACTCCGATATAGATCATAAAAGTTCATACCAGTTCTTTGAGATTTTTTAATGTAGGATGGAACATCTTGGGCGACGTCTTATTCCCAGTTATCGATTTCAGTAAATGTGTCCTTAGGACAAAAAATATACAGTATACTTACTGTATATACTTTAGTGTCTTAAAACCAAGGGAAAAAAACCTTGTGTTGACATACCGAGTTCTGTTTTTGCTCCATGGAGCAGCAACTTGGCCAACGTTCTTATTGGCCTAATATATTTTGTTTTCGTATTAATTTCATGAAGCGAACCGTCCAAGACTTATTTGATTGCAATAATCCTATTTGTGAGCGAGACATTTCTGTACATTTTCGTGGCCTGCCATTAAGGTTCTCCCGATTACAAAGTATTATTTTTCCATCCCCATGGCAACCCTTGAGCCAATGCTCATATTGATGAACTGGGGGTCTTAACCCTGCCAGCAGTCAGCGAACACATTCCTACATGTATAAGACAACATCGATGGATTTGACTGTTGCAGAAGTAATGAGTGAAGGAGCTAATAAGTGCCGCTTATGTGCCAGATGCGATTGTGGAGGCGCCACTGTACCCCTCCCCCCCTCAATGACACCCCCCCTCTTGGCAATCCTACTCTTACTAAAACTTATTATGTGCTCCAATTATCTAACTGATTGTGCTAACAGTGGTCTTGCATTGATCCACATTGGCAGCCATTTTTTCTTCTTCTGGAATTCGTTCCAAAACTCGCCTTGATGAGCTCATCACTTAATAATGTTGTTCGGTTTTTGTGAGATAAGTTAGATAATCTGCTGTTATTAGCGCTTTGAGCACCACTGGGCTTTTGCGATTATTTCGCTTTCTGATCGTCTGCCAACGATCCGCCATCTTGAATTGGGCAACGTAAGACGCAGTAAAAGAATGGAGAGTAGCGCGTTCGTGGAAATGCATGAACGTTGTCGACGTTCATGTCCAGAATGACTTTAAACCTTACGAGTTTCACGAAACATTATATCAAAAATGAGTTTTATAAATGACAAACCAATTGATATCGAAACTTTCTTCCTTCATTGTATTCAGTTGTATTCAATTCTGACCAAGATGACCTAGGTTGTTTTTTGAGAATTTCAAGAATCAATACGTCGTGTTTTTCTTAAAATTTTCCTAAAAAATATTAAATTGTGATCAGTAGGATTTTTGGCTATTGTTGAGTTTACGAAACATTATGCTAAAACAAATTTCTTCAGTTGCAGTAGCTTAAAATTCTGGCCACGATGATCCATGCTATTGTTTAGAATTTCAAGAATCAATACGTCGTGATTTTCTTAAAATAATTTTCCTCAAATTATCATTAAATTGTGATCGATAAGATTTTTGGCTATTATTGAGTTTACGAAACATACCAACATGTTAAAACTGATTTTCTAAATTGCAAACAGTTTTAAAAATGTATAATTCATAAGGTAACATTAAAGTTTGACCATATTTGTTTGTGATTGCTTGAGAGAACAATAACATTGTTTTCCATACTTTTATTGTATTTGTGATGATTAGCACATTCCAACATGTCTTCATGTTATACATGTAAATATAACGAAACTTTGTTAGGTTTGTAAAATAAGTTAACAATCCACTGTTGCATTGAACTCAGGGCTGTCTTGATGATCAGCATCAGTTTCTGATAGTCTCACCATGACGCCATCTTGAATCGGGCGACTTATTTTCCGCTTAAGTAACACATTTTGGAATTTTGTACGAGCTATTTTTTCTCCAAGATTTCCAACTAAAATTGGTTTTATTTGGATGGTACTGATCCTCTATAAATTGCATCAGTTTGTGACCTTTCGTTTTTGACATAAGTTGATCAACCTTGTACTTAATTCCAGTGTGCCAGTTTGGCAATGACGTCATGTTTGTCAACCACTTGCATTTTATGGTCGACCCTCGCAACTGATGCTCCCTACTAAAAGCTTTCAAATAACACTGACGAAGTTATGAAAGTGAGTTCATCGTAAATCTAATTTAGATCCGGCACAGAGTACACTAATTTAGTCCGCTAATGAAATGCCATTCTTGGAAATTATCTTGCATTAAAAATGTTTTCCTGCAGGCCTTTGTCTTAAGCCATAAAGATGAGAGAGATAAATAAAACTCAATTATTGGCCATCGCCACGGCTGCAGGCTTTTATGGGCTTGACAGATTGATACTCCATCTTGGAGCCATCATGGGAAACTAACTTTTATTTGTCCTGCAGGGATGAAATTAACTAAGCGTAAAGAATAACGGGCTTTTATCTTCAGTCCTACGACAAAGCTAATATTGAACGTGAAAATAACGACAATATATCAATGGAGGGAGAAAACAAACTGTCTTTCATTAAAATTTGATGTTGAGACTACTCTGTGGACGTTCACGACACCCAATATCACAGGGGACAACATGTAATGAAGGAAAATGCTTAAACTCTACCGAAAATATATTTGTGAACTACGTTTAAATAGTATTTTTGTGTAGCCCTGTAACGATTCCTTTCTGATTAGCAAATTCTTCAAATTACCAAAAATGGTGCTTAAATACTGTTATTGTCGTGTAAATGCCTTGAGTTTTTATTAAATTCTGACTAGCATTTAACTAAGATTTTAAAAATACGAAAATACGAAACCATTGTGCCAAAAATGAAGTTTTTGAATGGCAGATTTGAATTATAGTTTAAAAATATCAAATTTAGACCAAGGTGACTTAGGCAATTGTTGAGAAGTTTAAGAAACAATATGCCAGAACTGTTTTAAAGATATGTTTTCCTTAAATTATCATAATAGTATTTTTGTGTAGTCCTGTAAGTTTTCCTTTCTGATTAGCAAATTCTTCAAATACCAAAAAATGGAGCTTAAATACTGTATGTTTTTTAAATGTTTTCCTTAGTTTTATAAACTCTGATCAAGGGGATATTTAACAATTGTTGAGTTAGCGAAATATGTTATCAAAAACGAATTATTTAAATTATATTAATAAATTGACTTGTTTCAGAAATATAATATTGTTAAGTTCTGACCAAGATAGTTTAGACAAATTTTGATACGTTTAAGAAACATTGTCAAATGAAAAGATATTTGTTCCTTAACTATCATTAAATTGTGATCAAGTGGATTCCATTTTTTAACTCAAAAAACGAATTTTAAATGATATTGATAAATCAACTAGTATCAGAAATATGATTTTCTTCGGTTACCTTTAAATTCTGACCAATATAATTTAGGCTGATTTTGATAAGTTTAAGAAACAATGCCAAACATGTATTTTTAGATTTTTTTCCTTAAATAATCATTAAGTTGTGATCAAGATGATTCCATTTGACTACTGTCGTTGAGTTGTAGGAAACATTATATCAAAAAACGAATTATTAAGTTATCACACCATTAAATCATCTTATTCTCAGTTAAATTTAGATGCTGTCCAAGATGATTCAGGCTAGTTTTTGACAATTTTAACATTGTAAGAAGAAAAAAAAATGGCAACAAAGTTTCTTGAAATGTATCATTTCCTTAAGTTATCATTTATTTCTGAACATGATGTTTGAAAATTTATTGAGTTTGAGACACAATGTCAAAATTAATATTTTAGCTGGTAAACAATTTTAAATGCATACACCAATTTCAGTGCAATCTGTGTTTTTAGTGCTTTAAATTAGGAGCAAGAGAGTTTGGCTATTTTTAGGAAAAGTGAACTTGCCAGAGTTGCAAAATCATTTTAACCTGTACTCGTGCCCAGTACGGATTATTGTTGAACTTAATATGACATGACATTTGAGATTCCATGTGTCTGAGGTCGGTCGTTGAACTACGAAATCTTTTTTTTTATTGTTAAATATACCTATGATTGTTCAGCTTTTTGTAATTCGTAAGATGCCGAGAATTTTCTCTTGAGTGCGTTAACCCATCAGAAATTTAATATCCAATGAAAATAATAAGTCGGTGAAATGAATTTCATTTAATTCGAGGAGCATCTTGAAGAGTTACAGCGAAGATTGCTTTTGAAAATGACAAAACCTCAGAAAATTTCAATTGTTGTTCATTGTCTGAATGCTGCGAAAAACACTTGTAAGGGATCAGTTTTCTCCCATTCTGTCTGTAGATATATAAAAAAGAAACAATGTAACAGAAATAACGCTATACAATTTTTGTTTTAATCGATTTTCACGGGATTAAAGACAGTGGAAACAGATGGGACCACGCCTGAGCATTTGTGAGAAATCACTCTTGAGTTGGGCATTACACTCAAGTCACTGACTTTTGTACAGAAAATATAACGGAATCATTTACCTAAGTCCTTAAGCCATACTGTAGCAATATTAAGATATTGAAATCACTCATCCCATATGTAAAAATGTGTGGATAATATTGTAAATAAACTGATATATACAGTGTATGTTCTTAATATAATACACTTGTATTTAAAAAAATGAATTATTTGTAATATATGACAAATATATAGGTGATAATATATAACGAAGACAAAATATATTTTACGTAATATTTTCAAAAATGAATTCTTAATATATTATAAATATGTGGCTACATTATAATTGTATACTATCACAAATATTTGTCCTAAACAAATTCGGAAAATTTAATATTTAATGTAAGACTTAATTGGACTATTTATTAAAAAACTAAACCAAGAAATAGTACGTAACGAACAATTCTGGCCCATATACTCATCATACCAAGTTTTAACCCTGTATCACATAATTACCAAAAATTGTCAAAGCACAAATTGGAAGTGTTAAATTTTGTTTATTTCTGCTTATTTTTAAATAAAGTGCAGAAACTCAGTATGTCAAGGAAAACTTAAGTTGTTGTGGTAAATTTGACTAATTTTGAGTGTAGTATGGAAAAGCTTGGTTGTTGTTTTTGACAATTCTTCAGCTGTAGATAAGGTATCAGGTATTAAAATAAGATTTTACGTAACTTATATGCATGACGAAATTTTGTTCATACCTAGAAAACGTAATATTGTGGATTTGTTATTTATTATTATTACTTACAATTTAATTTTTTCAAAAATTGAGGTTTGACGATGAAATTTGGGCACATCTGAGGAATCTTATAGGCATTATAAAATTATGTTCATATTTAGAAAAGGTGATATTGTAAATTTATTATTATTGCTTAAACTTTATTAATATTATTATTGCTTAAACTTTATTAATATTATTATTGCTTAAAATTTTGTTTTTCATAAAACTGAAGTTCGATGATGAAATTTGGGCCTATACGTTTCCTAAGCCATTACAAAATTATTTTCATATTTAGAAAACGTGATTTTGTAGATTTATTATTGACAACAATATATCGACAATAAATCTGAAAATATGCGGTTTACAAATTTAAAAAATGCTGAATCTTCATGTGGTGATATTTTGTAATGTTAAGTAGAAAATAATCACCAAATTTAATCTTATTGAACTTTGGGTCCATAAAAAGTATTAACGTTATTTATTGTTTTAATTGTTTTTATAATATTACATCAATTGAATTTTTTCCTGAATTTAAGTAAACGTTTATATCAAAATCTATTTTGTCAAAAACTAAATATTGCCATATTCCTTCATTGCTATTCTTTTTAAATTGTTTATAATGATGGATTATTCAAATCGGAGTTTGGTGCAATCCATTGCTATTTGCAGAAACAATGAAACCTGTCCAAGATACAGAGGTGCCCATAAAAGGAGACTGGAATTTCTGTATCTTTCCTAGTTGCTTGTAAAACCTATTAGGACGTGCTCGTCTTTATAAGGAGCTTTGAAACAACAGAAATATGAAGAAATGGCACTTTTGACCTCAAGATGACGTCAGAAGTCAAGAGCATGACGTCGTCGATGACGTCAGTGCCCCGAGGTTGTGACGCAATTTGAAATCTTCGGCAAACATTTCCGAAATACAGTTAAAAATTGCTTTCTCAAAGGCTGTGGATAAAAACAAAAGAAATGGGTTAACGAGAAATTTTATGGCATTTTGTTTTTATTTGCCTCGAATTTATTTTCGTAAATTGTCAGCGAATGTTTTCTGCCTTGCAACGATTACTTTTACGTCTCAGACTTTATCGAGTCAAGGATAATAAACAGTTTTAAAGAAGAGCAAACATTCGTTTAATCGTATTTCTTGATGAAATAAATACCGATTGTCCCATATAGAGGGCGCCGTGAACGAAAATGATTTTCTGAGCTGAAATACCAAGTTACTGCAAGAAAACAAATATTGGGACAATATTGCAATATGTGTAACTTCAATATTAATCAGTTATTTAACTATTGGTTGAATGATTTTTGTTAATGATTAAAATATAAATTTAAAAAAGTCGTTGAGTGTGGTAATATTGAAGATCACAATGTTTAAAGTACTTGTGCAAATTCTATTTAAATTATATTAACAGAAAACTAAGCTGCATTCAAAAGTATTGGCAATGTTGTGAAATATGAGTTGAAAATGAATGTTCTGAAAAATGATGTGATTTATGATTTAAAAAAAATTTAACTGAACTTGGAAGATATTTTTGAGGCTATAGGAATATATTGAAGCTTAGAATATTTTTAATTTGCATCTAGTAGAAATTTGGGACATTTTTAGAATTGAGAATCATATAATAACGATGTTTAATTGAGCTTAGAGATATTCTTGGAGAGTAATTTGTGTAATGAATTTTGTTTAAACAACTAAGTTATTATAAATTATGGGAAAAATTCGAGATAATTCTGCAATTTTTTGAGACACTGTAAGGTAAACTTTTATTGAATGTCAGTGACAGTGAAAATAAAGGTTAGTTGTTACTCTTCTAAATTTTTGGTGAATTACATATTTCAAGAAAATGATGAACAGAATTAACTATGACATTTCACACAGAAACTACTCAGGAGTAAGAAATTTGGGGCATTTTTTATTAGTAAAATGGGAATGATATAATAACGATGATGTTTCATTGCGCTTGGAGATATTCTTGCAGAGTGATTTGTCTAATGAATTTTGATTAAATAAACGTAAGTTGGCACTTTTGGAAATTATGGGAAAAATTATGCAATTTTGTGAAACGGTTTATGGTAAAATTTTATTGAATCTTGTTGATATTGAAAATAACGGTTTGTTGTAACTATTCTAAATATTTGGTGAATTACATATTTCGAGAATTTGATAAACAACATTAACTATGACATTTTAACAAAAAGTATTCGGGAGTGAAATAGATTGATCATTAATTGACATTTATCCTGGATATATAGAAATACCTGAAACAAAAATTTGGTTTCAGATGCAAAAATGAACACGAAATTTGAATAATAATTGTATAATAGTAAAGGGCAGCAAAGGAAGCCGATGAGATATTTAGATTTGTAATTTTTTAAAAAATTGACGAATATTGTTATGTAAGTAACTGGAAATATTATGAAGAATTTTATAAAAAAATGTTACGAAATATGGATAAAGATTGAAATTCTGGAAAATTTTAACTGGAAAGTGTTATCATTTACAAATGTCGAAAACGTCTACCGTCACCCAAAATGCTAGTAAAATGATTTTCTCCTTTGAAACACAATTTCATCTTCTTTATTTTAAAGTTGAAAACACCATCTAGCCGCTGGACATTGGTCAGACACTTAAAAGTAAATCACGTAGGTTCTGTTGTGTCTCTTTGTCGAGGTATTATCGGATTTTGAACGAAGGCAGCTGTTGTCCAGCCTCAGTGTCCAGCTATTGACCACCGGCTCTTTTAACATCCCAATCATTTCTGTCATGTTGGTCAGTGTCCAGCTGTCAATTTTCCATCTTCGTTCTAATCTTATTTTTTTTATTGTGAAATCCAAGTGTTTTCAAAATAGCGGCATGGTCAGATGTCCAGCTGTCCATTTAAACTGTCAGCTCTATTCGACTGGTCGGTAAACCCTTCTGTCCATCCTAAACTTCGCATTTTAATGCAAGATTGAACAAGTTGTTTGACCACTTGAGAAGCTCTTAGCCAATGTCCGAAGTGCTGCGTTTAAGGGGGGGGGGGTGAATGTCGAGCCAACGCTGAATTCAAATTAAACTTGTTTATTTTATAAAAAAAATCCAATTTATGATCATTTTTTTAAAGAAATTCCCTGTTTTATTTATTTTTATAGTTTATTTTATGATATTTTTTATTTGAAAAAATTACCAAACCTTCCTACCTTATTTCCAAGACATTTTTATTTAGCCATATTTAAAAAAATAACATCCATTTTAGTGTAATTTAAAACATTTGTATAATCTTCTTGTTTTCCTTTCGTAAGTTTATTTTTCTAATATCTTTTCTTATTTGAAAAAACTTACTAAACCCTCCTACATGATTTTCAAGGAATTTTTATTTAGCCACATTTTTATGTAAATTAAAAAAAATCGTGTAATCTTCTTGTTTTCCTTTTCATAAGTTTATTTTTTAATATTTTTTTATTTATTTAAAAAAAATCGAGTAAACTCTACCTACTTTTTAAGAAATTTTTATTTAACTACACAAGTATTTTCATTAAGAACTTCTTTATTTTCATAGTTTTTGTGATATTTTTTTGAACAAATTACTACACCCTCCTCGTGTAATCTTTTTGTTTTCCTTTCCATAAGTTTATTTTTCTAATATTTTTTCTTTATTATGAAAAAATTAGGAAACATCCACCTTTTTTCCAAGAAATTTTTATTGTATGTATTTTAATTAAGAAATTCCCATTTTTCTTTATTTTCGTAGTTTGTTTAGTGATATTTTTTGGCTTTATTTGAATTTTTTTACTATACCCTCCTATCTTATTTTAAGAAATAAATGGTATTTCCCTATTCTTTTTATAATTACAGTTCTCCTATACTGTAATTTCCTTACAGATATGTAATATTTATTCAAATAGTGGGATTTTTAAATATTTCTTGCAAAGTTATTGTCGAATCGAAGTATTTCCAACAGATGGCGCTGACTGAAGCCCACAAGCATCACAAATGCTCGTAGCCAATTAGGACAATTAATAACATTCCAGATTGGGAAGTTAATTACGTGTACGTACAAGCGTATCAAATTTCCAAAAAAAAAATTCAACTTTTCATCAACTAAGTTTAGCCCTTTGCCACCCCATTACATAAAAGCCTTTCATTAAATGTTTGGGAAGATTACATCCTTCGAAGCTATTTTTTATTTATTTTATTATTTTCTTCGGTCCTCGTTCCAATATTAATTACAACGCTTAAGACATCATAAATAATCGCCTTATCCCTCGTAATTAAGCGATGGCAAATAATTTATATCACTGTTTGCTCGTTTTGATTGGCTACAAAACTGCTGAAACCGATGTTCCTCTAAACCCGTGCATTTTAGAGGAAATTGTTTTCTGTGCTAAAAGGCAGGAGGGGAAATTCCCTTGTTTTATTAATGATCCCTGATTGTGCTGCTCACGAAAGTGAAACTTAATAATTGATTCATTTATCAAAAGTAATTAATTGATCTCGGTTCCGCCCTGCTTGCCGTCACGCAGCGCCCTCTACGACACTTCACTACAGATTATAAGGAATTAAGATAATTAACAGATCCCATTAAAAGGGTCATTAAGCCCTATTCGATGAAAAGAATCCTAAAACAGCGTTCATTCCGTCAGGGAAAGTCAGGGAAATGAAACGTGGTCATTGAAATGAAATGTGGTCAGGGAAAGTCAGGGAAATGAAATGTGGTCAGGGAAAGTCAGGGAAATGAAATGTGGTCAGG
>JAQGAF010005561.1:0-11832 GCA_034687865.1 Kryphioiulus occultus | reverse complement strand
ATACATCAGTATTGCCCTTACACGATCCGTTTTTGTCGAAACTGACAGTACATCAGTATTGCCCTTACACGATCCGTATTTGTCGAAACTGACAGTAATAATTCTCGTGTAGGGTCCCCTTTAGTCTTCACCGCCCAAGGTCGCTGCTGCAGAGCTGCCGTACCGATTCGCGGAGCGACCCCCGCGGCGTGATTGACAGCTGGGGGGCGGAGCCTGCACAGTCCTCCATCTTGGCCAGCGCTCACAACTCTCGCAGTTTCATTCGTGCGTTGAGTTCTCGTTAGGAGGGTTTCGTGTTCTGTGCGCTTGTGTTTCGCATCGCGCATTTCGGCCGGGTTTCGATCCCGCGCCCCAGGATTTCCTTCCACGGCATGGTCGACGTTATGATTTCGGACGCCAGTGAAACCAGCAGATCAACGACGACGACGACCCACAAGATGGCTGGCGGCAGCGGCTACCGCGGGTTGCCAACCCTAACCCTTCGGTACCCGTGATGGGTGACGGGTTCCAAAGACAGGAGATCGCGATGGAAAATTCGGCCGACCCCGTCCGGGGCACCTTCGTCAAGTCCCTCTCGGCTCCCGTCAGCCCCGCTGAGGGCGCTGGGGCCCTTACCCTCGGAAGACGGGTTTCGTTCCCCGCTGACGAGCTGCTCGTTACCGGCTACGTGGAGCCCCCAAACCCGTGGGAAAATGGTGAGTTTATTACTTAGCCTTATTGGCAACATAGCGATTTTTGCTCGGACTCTGTGTTTGGAATTGGGATTGTGTGCAATTCAGTGTTTAAAGGTAATATGGTGGGAACACAACCCGTGGAAAATGCGTGGCGTTTTTTTGGTTTCGTTTTCAGTTTACAGTTAACGGTCGTCCGAAAACGACAACCGTACCCGCTACCCGAGGCGGGGGTGCGGGAGCTGAAATGCTGAAATGGAACGTGGATGCTTCCGTTTTGTAAGCGTGACGTCACTTCCTGAAGTTTCTGCTGTTTTCAGCCAGTACTTCTGACAGTAATGCTGGAACTTAAGGGCAGCACAGTCTGTTTGGACTACACAAGTCAATGTTACGTGTATCCTACACGAGCGTAATTATTGTCAATTTCAACAAATACTGATGATGGTGTAATGGGCTAAGTACTGATGGATTGATTTTTCATTCTCATTACTGACGATTATACGAATTTTCGGATGACTTGCTGTCAGTATCGAAATAATGACAGTAGCACTGAAAGTGTAGGGTAGGATTTACTGTAATTACGTTACGGTATATCACACTGCGTTATCCGAAAATTCGGATAATCGTCATTAATGATATCAGTGCTGCGCCCATTACACTGTCAATGTTACTGTCATTACGTGACAGTCAATGTGACAGTACGTTAACCGAAAATTCGGATAATCGTCAGTGATGAGAGTGGAACATAAATTCATCAGTGCTGCGATCAGTATTTGTTGGTGTAACGGTGTAGGGTCCCCATTTGAGGTCCCAATAAATAATGATGCGTGCTGGCGTGCTGACACGTGATACTGACAGTATCGGTAGTTATTGAGGCTTCCTGCCGCCCCTACACAGTCAGTAAGATTGTCAGTTTCATGACATAACTATTGAGTATTACTATCTGGAAGTAGGACTGATGGATTGGTGTTCCATCTGGATGCTTGGAAAACTCGGTCATCATCAATATCCATGTATTGACAGTGACACTAACCGTGTAGGGCCTGCATTATATGTCAACTTCAACAGTGTACAGGGTGCCCCATTGTAGGCCTGATGATGGCGTGTCGCTATTATAGATTTAGAAATATTGTTCATTGTAAGCTTGAACTGCATGTAGGCCTATCACACAATAGTCAGTATTGAACGCTAGTCCTTAAGTATTTCCCTTATACGTTTCAGTACAACGTCAGAGTGCCCCATTGTAGGCCTTACACAAGTATTGAGCATCGTCAGTGGGTGGAAACTGATACATGTGGGATTATTTACCATTTTACGCCGACCTTAGACGGTCAGTATTTGCAGGATTTCGCGATACCGACAGTACAGTGTATGTCATTCAATCCTGAGTAATCAGAATGAAACATCAATCCATCAGTTCTAAGCCCCTTACACGATCAGTATTACTATCGGTATTTGTTGATATTTGTTGTTCGTGATATTATAAGACCCTCATGCTACTGTCAGTATTGCGATACTGTCAGTAAATTATCCAAAAATTCAGATAATCGACAGTGATCAGAATGAGGACCATCAACATATCAGTAATAGCTGCGCCTCTTTAACGATCAGTATCACTGTCGGCATTTGTTGAAACTGACAGTATTATTGACCGTGTAGGACCCTCATGTCACGATCCCTGCAATCTAAACCTGAATATCGTTAAACAAATGTGTACGTAAGTGTACAGGGTGTCCCATGGCTGGTAAATACTGTGTACGTAAGTGTACAGGGTGTCCCATTGTTGCACTATACTGTGTACGTAAGTGTACAGGGTGTCCCACTATACTGTGTATGTAAGTGTACATGGTGCCATGGTCCCATTTCATGATTGATTATGGTACAAGCATTTGTGACGCCCTGTATGAGTCCAGACATGTATGATCGATGAATTTGACCACCCTAACCAAGCAGCAAATAACCTCGGGTCACGACCCCAAATCAGCTGTTTACGACAAGCAGACAGACTGAAAAAGTCACTACTGAAAACGAACTCTGTGGTATTTGGGTTACGATGTGTGTGTAGCCTTCGGTTAGCCCTAATCGACCGTTAGCTAACTAGAAGATCAACAAGGATCGTCTACCAGACGAAGACAATACCGTGACGTAAGGACAAGGGCGAGCTTTTTAGGTCAGAGGATAAATTATGTACTTTACCTTGGACGAGAGCGTGCTTTTTTTAGTATTTTAAGCAAGAGCATGCTAATGGAGCTACAGTATAGTTGCCTTGGAGGACGCTATGCTCTCCAACTGCTAACGAGTTAATGAGGACATGCTCAATTGGAGTTTTTGTCAAATGCACAAATCTGAATTTTGCAATTTTTGTCTACTGATTTTTCAGGCGTTTTTCCAGTTGTCTCACATCTTCATCAGCTTTGGTTTACTTGGTTCAGGGCTGACAATCTCAAGGTCAGGCCAGGGGGCATTTGGGAACTGTTATCTAATTGTTCCGAATCAGTTTGGGGATCGAAGTCAGGTGGTCCAAGTCGTAAAAACTCTGAATGAAACCGGTGGGTGATGAGTCATGGAGAAATGCGGTTTTGGGCTACCCTGGTCGGTTTTTTTTTCCAATTTGGGGTGTGGGTTGTTTTGATTTGGTTTCAATCACTGCTGCATGGGCTTGTTGATACCGTTTTGGAGACTGCCTGATACTCAAGACATCAAGGAAAACGCGATAATTAAAACTGGTAGATAATACGCGGTGACTTACCAGTAACGTCATGTTGGCAATTAACGTCACAAATTCGATCAAATTCAACGTCATGTTGGCAATTAACAATTAACATTGTACTTGCCAAATAGGCCAACCTTAAAAATCTCACACCAACGAGTCTACCACGTTTTTCAATTATCGCGTTTTAGCTTTGGTGTGTCTTCAGTATTAGTATGTGAACGTACCGTTTTTGAGACTGCCTGATACTCAAGACACACCAAGGAAAACGCGATAATTAAACCTGGTGGATAAAACGCGGTGACTTACCAGGGACGTCATGTTGGTAATTAATACAGAAGGCACGCCAAAGCTAACATGATAATTACCAAATATGCCAGCGTTAAAAATCTTACACCAACCAACCAAACGTGGTAATCTCGTTTTCCATTGCCGAGTGAGAACTACACAACTGAGGACATACGGAACTAAAAGTTGGTTTTGCAACCAAGGTAATGGCGAAATCCGCGATAACGTGTTGCGGTGTATCTGTGGAAAACGAGTTTACCACGCTTTTCAATTATCGCGTTTTAGCTTTGGTGTGTCTGCAGTATTAGTAGGTGAACACACTGCTTCGATGGTTTTTGCAATGGATTGTGAGAGCACTCGAATTTATACAGGGTGTGTAGTGGTGCCATGTGCTGTAGATCGTACAACGAAAACTAAATGGCGCGAGATTTGTGCAGGTCCTGCAGTCAATAATACTGTCATTATCAACAAATACTCTGCGCCATAAGAATTCATCATAGGCAGCTGATAGGGAGTGTTATAGGGAAAACCGCAATGGCAACACTGCAACTCACGTTACCGTGTTCCTGGAACACGGTGCATTTTCTGGTTTATAAACCTAGATTTTCGTTTGGCGAGTCTTGAGTATGAGCGAGGGGCTAGCGTTAAGCTAGTTGTAGTAAAAACTGCAAAAAATTGCAAGAACTCCGCAACATATTTTTTGCCTAATTAATGACTAAAACCGCTGAATTTATTTTTTACTTTCGTAGAATGAGATGTTAATTTGCGTCATAAATTTCGCCGTTTATTCAGAGAAGCATTCAATTGAGTTGGGAGAAATCCAAAAAGACATGTACATGTAGTCTACCTGTGCGATTCGATTTGGATTTTTCCCAACTCTGCTTATTTATTTGTTTATACAGTAAATGGCGGGATTTATAACGCGAAACAGAAAGCGATTCACTGCTGGACGTCTCACTAGGCGTTGTAAAAAATAAATTAAGCGATTTTAATGACTAATTAGCGAATATAATATGCTCCAAAGTTTTTTGCATACGAGTTAACGCCCATTTTCATCTTAAAGGGAATTCCCTTGAAAATTAGCGCCATCTATGGTCACGCTGCGTTGTCTTCTAACGGTGCAGGGTGTCCGATAAGGCCCCCAGATTTGGCCTATAAAGGCATCCCTAAATGAATGCCAATTAGTTGTTAATAATTAATTGTATTGATTTAAGATGAATGGGAGCGAGAACCGTCTTGGAGACTTGACTCGACTGCGCAGCAGAACAGCTGGTCTCGCTAGCCTCAAGGTCAGAGTTGAGGTCACCTTGACCTCAGAGCTCGGCTTAGGATCGACCCGGGGTGGGAAAACCCATCAATGCGACGCGTATACTTGGCTAAGGTCGATCTTAAGTACGGCTGAATCCACGCACGAGTCCAGTTCCAAGCACGTTCATCAAACACATGTGTGGAGCTAGTGTAATTTGGCATTTCCCACTATGCTAAAACCTTTGGAATATATTGTAAGCTCTGTAAATCATTATAATGGCCGGATGTTATTTTTATGTCGTAGAATGAGACGGTCACTAGAGGATGGTTTTGTTTTTTGGACCCTAAATTCAGCCGGTTATTTTTAAAAAATTAACTGAGTTGGCGAAAAAGCGAATATTGTATAGTGAAAAAGTGCAATTCCAGATGTAGCTACAGCGCCATCTGCAGGCTCGCTGGAATGACTCGTTTAGCACTTTTTTGCGAAAATTCTTCCAAAATCTCATCATGAGTACCAGTGTTTTTCTCAGATTTTCTGGCCAATGAGCTTCCCCATCCTACTTAAGTTAACGAGATTTTCCGATTAGCACGCCCACGCTAATTGGCCTGGAGTGCGCCTCGATTGCCATGGATTACCGGAAGCACGCTTGACTGCAGCGCCGCTTTCACGCGCGGGTGAACCAGGTGTACTTCCGGTGAGCAAGTGTTCGGAAATAGCAGATTAAACGTGCCTGAATTGGAAGATTGTGGCGCCACGTGGCGGCATAACCTCCCAGATATAACAGACCTAAAGCTACGTCAATTTTTGTCGATCAACTTTCTGTTGAAAGCGAGTTGAAACGTGAAATACGCTTTCAAACTTTCTGTTGAAAGCCACTTGAAGCTTGAAAACACGCTTTCAACAGACTTGAATCAGTTGATCAATGATTTGTTGAATGGAACAAAGTTGCACCTGTCAACTTCTGGTCTTTCAACAGCTTTCAACTTGCTCAAGTGGTTCCATTAGCCCGAAACAGTTTGCGAAACAACACTTGAAACAACACTCTTACACAGGGTTCCCCCTTTCTGGAAAGTCAGGGAAATGAAAAAGTGCCAGGGAATTCGTGAAAATTCATCAAAATTGATTAGTCTTCATCCTTTCGTCATTTTTTCAATTTGCTCGTAAAATATATGGAATTGTCAGGGAAATTGAGATAGTTTGCATCAGCCAATTGAGTAGTTATATTTTTTTTTGTAAATTGGGATAAAATCAATCAGTCTTTTTAAAAATTTGGAATAAAGTTCATCACACTTGAAACAACACTTTCTGGAAAGTCAGGGAATGTCCGGGAAATTAACAAGTGTCAGGGAATGCCAGGAAATTGGTGAAAATTCGTCAAAATGTCAGGGAAATTGAGATTGTGTTCAACACGCAATTGATTAGTCTTCATCTTTTTTATAAATTTGTGGATAAAATCCATATTTTTGTTTAATTTTCATGAAAAATATAAGGGGCTGTCAGGGAAATTGAGATAGTTTGCATCAGCCAATTGAGTAATACTGTTTGTATAAAAATTTGGGATAAAATCCATCAGTATTTATACAAAAAAATTGAGATAAAATCCATTCCTAAACAACACTGTATAGGGTTCCCGACTTTCTGGTAAGTCAGGGAATGTCAGGGAAATCGAGATAGTGTCCATCAAGCGATTGATTAGTCTTCATTTTTTTTATAAATTTGGGATAAAATCCATCATTTGTTTAAATTTTCATGTTAAATGTAAGGGAATGTCAGGGAAATTGAGATCGTTTGCATCAGCTAATTGAGTAGTTATAATTTTTGCGTAAAAATTTGGGATAAAATCCATCATTCTTTGTAAAAATTGGAATAAATCCATGCCCATCACACTTGAAACAACACTACAGGGTTCGCACCTTCTGAAAAGTCAGAGAGTGTCAGGGAATTTGTAAAAATTGTGAAAATGTCAGGGAAATTTAGGTATATAGTTTGCATCCCCCAATGAGTAATCATATTTTTAAATAAAAATTTCAGATAAAATCCATCATTTTTCTTACTTTTTTAAAGTAACTTAATTTGACGTATTATATGGACGGCTCCTTACTAGGGTTGGCTTCAATGACGTCATTTTACCATATACAGTTTTTAAAAAAAACTGGTGTTTCCCAGCAGGGGTCACCCACACATAACGGTTTCGTCATTAGCATACTATTTACCCCCGTTTACTCTCGACGTCGTAAATGTGGGGAGAAAGGCGGGGGTGGAGAAGGTCAAGAAGACCGGTCGAGTTAGTTGCTTGACCGGTCAAGCTGGTAGCCGTTAAACTTTAAACCGTTATGGACACCAGGTTTTTTTTGCTGTTTTTTTTGTGTAACTGATAAAATTAATCCAGATGGGCGTGTTTGGTGTGAAAGTCAAAGATACCGATACGTTATGCGGGCCATAATACTGACCATTCAGGGTTCCCACTTTCTAAAAAGTCAGGAAAAATCATGGAATGTCAGGGAAATGGAAAAGTATCAAGGAATTTGTTAAAAGTCGTGAAAATGTCAGTAAATTTGTTAGCTTGCAGTAACTAATTGATTAGTTTTCATTTTTTTTTTGTGTACTTTGGGATAAAATCCATTATTTATCTTATTTTTTAAGGAAAATGTATACATACATGTCAGGGAAGTTCCTTCAAAGTTCAATGTCAGGGAATGTCAGGCAAATCCAATTGAGAATTTGAGTTTTTTTGCAACAAATGCCCGACAGCGTGTAAGGGGTGCGGTATTGATGGACTGATATTCCATTCTCATTGCTAGCCGTTATTCGAATTTTTGGATAAGTAGAATTTTTCACGCGCAATAATACTGTCAATATCGGCCAGTACACACGGGTTGTGTGGGGGATAATAGGCTTTATGAGAACCAGTCCATCAGCATTGCCATGACCTTTCCGTGTAAATTATGTTGCCGTTGATAATGACAGTATTATTGCACGTGGAATAACTTAATACCAATCCGTCACTCGATCAATATTTGATGTGGACAGTTCACTTGCTCCTGGTAAAATTCCACCAGTCCACCAGTATTGCCCTGAGACGATCAGTGCAACTATCGGTATTTGTTGAAATTGATTGTATCATTAAGCGTGGAATAATTCCACCAGTCCATCAATATTCATTGGCGATCAGTACGACTGTTAGCATTTGTTGACATTGACAATATCACTGGACGTGAAATAATTACACCAGTCCACCAGTATTGCCCTGAGACGATCGGTGCAACTATCGGTATTTGTTGATATTGACTGTATCATTAAGCGTGGAATAATTTCACGAGTCCATCAATATTCATTGACGATCAGTACAACTGTCAGTATTTGTTGGTATTGACAGCATCATTGAATGTGGAATATGCCACCAGTCCAGCAGTATTGCCCTGACACGATCAGCCAAACACATATTGGCATTATATTGTTGGTGGAAAAATTCTCCGAATTTTGTCCACCATGGTTGACGTTTTCAATCGTTTTCTGCGAAATGTTCAGTCCTCATTGCCCTTGCGAGGCTCTTGGCAACGAGTCCTCGGTGGTATCGATTTGTACTTAGCGCCAGGGGTGGGGGTGTGGGGTGCGGGGAAGGAACTGAGGAATGCGGCGCTCGTAGGAGTAAAGGAGCCCCAAGATGGCGGACACGTAAAATGGGCCAACGATTTTAGCCCCCTTCCTCCCTGTTCTCCCAGTTCTGACATAGTCACATTGAAAAGGGAAAATAGCTGGTGTTGGTTGCCCAATATCGACTAGTGGGTTACTTGTTGTGTTCGCTTGGGGTCGAGAAACACTGGGGGAATGAGGCCTAAAGTTGTTTTGGAAGTGCTCGAAAATGGCGGATGTACCGAGACAAAAATGCTGTTGGGGGTCTGGGCAAACTGGGAGAAGCTACGATCTGGGGGCATTGGAGATATGGGAGACTAGATCTGGTCACACTAAAACTGTGACCATATCGCGTCTCCCACAACATCTTCAGTTTGACCAGATCGTGTGTACCATAATTACAGTTGGACTAGACCATGTCTCCCACAACATCGAACAGAGTATCTCCAAATTTCAAATCGCATGGAAAACACGATTTGGAGATACTCTGTGCGATGTTGTTGGAGACAGTGTAGTCCAACTGTAATTATGGTAGACACGATCTGGTCACACTGAAGATGTTGTGGGAGACACGACCTGGTCACACATACCGCAATTCTGAGAGACAAGATCCGGTCACACTGACAATTTGTGAGACACGATCCGGCCACACATTGAAGGCTTGAAAGGCAAGATTTGGTGGCACAGAAACTAGAAAACCAAACGTATAAAGTAATCTGGCCACACTGGTCTTTTGTGAGACTCAGTCGTGTGGGGAGATCGGGTGCAGCTCTTTGAGACGTCTGGTCACACTGCTCCAGATCGTTACGCCCACTGATCTAGTGTAACCAGGTGGTGTCTCTCAACGCCCCCCAGTGCCACCAGATCGTATGATCGCTTTCAGCTCTATGATTGAGCGACTGTGTCTAGTCAGACCAAGACTGAACCTACCGTCGATATTTTCTGTGGATGCCCAACCTGGCTCTTCAGCGTCATTGTGACGCAAATTTCGCAAGAATGCTAATTCTCAATGAAGGTGCAAGCAGTTTTCTTTTTATTGTCCACATGCACGTACATGTACATGAATGAGCGCTCGTGTGCACCCTTGCAACTACTGACAGTACACTGTAACACATCTTTCCATGAAGCGCTTTCTACCTCACTTTATAATTCGGAAAACTCGTTCGTCCCTTTCGTGGGAAATACCTACAAGTACAGTACATGTAGGCCTACTTCATCTGGATAATTCTCGAAGTTTTTTGTTTTATGATGTCTTGAACAAAATGGAATTTTGGCCATTTTTCAAGTCAACAAAATTGGAATGCGAATCTGATATAAAACAGTTTTTTTTTCGTCTCGAGGTAAAATCAGCTAACAGCCTTGAGGGGGTAATCCCATTAAGATAGTTGATAATAGACCTTTAGCTGTTTTTGATAAGATTGCCATTTTTTAAAAAAACCAACTACATGTACAGTGTATGAGAGCCATCCGATAACGAAATCTGTGAGAACTGAAATTGAAGCACGTTCATGTACATGTAAGTTCTGGACAGGCCTAGCCAGCCTCCCAATGCGGATCTCATACGGTCGATAGTACATTACTGTCAATTTCAAGAAATATCGACAGTAATAGTCTGTAATAACGATCGTGATATGCGGGCTCTGCACCGCCAGTTATACTGTCATTTACAACGAGTAGTAACACTGGTCGTGTAAGGGCCCCTACTGGGGGATTAAGTTCGATTATTATTCTTAATGATTATTTGATTTTTGGAAAACGGTTTGTCAGTATCGAGATATTGAGCGTGGAGAAATTTCGCCAATCTATCAATATTGCCCTGGCACAATATCAAGAGTATATCTCTTGATATTGACAATAAATTGCGCGTGTAATTGCCCTGGCACGATCATTATAACTGTCGGTATTTGTTGATATTGGCAGTATTATTGCTAATATGTAGTATGTTGTTTATGCATGCCCTACACCCTCCGTACTGACGGGTTGATGTTCCATAAATGCCCATTATTCTAAATTTTTAGATAATTTACTGTCTATTTGTTGATATTGACGGCATTACTGCATGTGGAAAAGGTTCGCCAATCCACCAGTATTTCCCTGGCACAATCAGTTTAGTGTTGCCAGGTTTTAGTTTAGGCTATTTGTTGATATTGACGGTATTATTGTTCGCTTGAACTGCCCTCACATTTGTTTACAAAAACATGTGGTAGTCACAATTTTAGCGCCCTCAAACACTGACTTCTGCCTGTTTTAAAAGTTATTTACCTGCCCTACACATTCAATAATACTGTCAATTTCAACGAATACGAACAGTAATACTGTTCGTGCAATATGTACAGTACTGTCGGATTAATGTTCCATTCTCATTACTGCCCAATATCCGAATTTCTAGCTAACTCAAATTGCCTACCGTTCACATCAGGATTATGGAATTTTTGTCTTTTGATTGATTAACAAAATAAAAATCGTGGAATTTGCAATACCAAATCCTAGTGGACACCCCGTAACCGACAAGTATCAAAATACTGGCGCCAGCACTGAACGTAGGGTCCGCATTGCGTTTAGCCTAATTCAGGCGTGGAAAAAAACCGCACATCATTTATGGATGGCCTCCTTCGTGATATAGCCTATTTTGCCAGAACGGTTTTAACCCAATCAATTTTAGGCAACA
Organism: Kryphioiulus occultus; assembly: GCA_034687865.1. Classification (NCBI taxonomy): domain Eukaryota; kingdom Metazoa; phylum Arthropoda; class Diplopoda; order Julida; family Julidae; genus Kryphioiulus; species Kryphioiulus occultus. The sequence goes on along the minus strand of JAQGAF010005561.1, from coordinate 613 downwards.
TTTGAGCTGAATTGTATTCAACAATGAACACTCATCGGGGCCTGCCGAGAATTTGCGAGGACGAAAAACGGAAAAACGTCGATATCGGGGAAACCAGATAAGGGGAGAAGGACGCGTATTTGATGGACTGCCCCCTTCCGTCAGTTTTCTCGATTTTTATTGGAAACGAGAACCTTTGCTTTGCTCGCTGCCTAGCGGATGGACGGCGAGGAAAGCCGGATCTAACCGGATGGATCTGGTCGAAGCCAGCGACGTCATCGGTCGAGGGGGAAAAGCAAAGGCAAAGGGGTTCAACGGCGAGGCGGCCATTTTAGACAAGGGTGGGGAAGAAGGGAAGGCCATGTTGCCCTTGTTTACGTTACGTTATGTTACGCTCCATAAGGCGTTGTTCCTTCTCAGGTAAAAGGGTGAGAAAACCTCTACCTGCGATGGTTTGTTTTTCGGCAGGCCTGCAGCGATAATGCTTTTCATAGCAGAGGAACGGATTCGATTGCGAGGTTCGGAAATGGCAAAATTTCACGTTTGGCAGTATTGGCACATTAGAGAGTTTGCGCTACACGTAAAACGTGGACGTGACGCCAATCTTTTTTAGCATCGCTGCTGAATGTGAGCA
>JAQGAF010005560.1:0-11834 GCA_034687865.1 Kryphioiulus occultus | reverse complement strand
GCCCAAAATTTTCCCGCCGACCTTGGCCGGGATGCGAACCCGCAACCCTTGGGTCGAGAGGCCAGTGCGCTACCACTGCTTTTTGCATGACCAGTACGTCGTTGGTTGACTTTTCCCAACTTTTGTCTTCTTCAAAACTTGGAAAACTCGCTTTATCATGCGCTCAACCGTTGCTCAAACAGCGATAACCCTATTGGCAGGCTGCTAAGATAAGCTTCACAATGTGGTTGGCGAACCGCAAGGCGTTGATGGCATTTCAGATCAATCCGATTTGGTCGAGAGATGCTCAACGTCGTCGACTATCACTTTGGAATAAGGATTGATGGTTGGGCAAACACGTGGTCAATCGTTACCGCGGTCTATACTCGAGACCAATATGCAAACTTAGACTTCCATGTAAGTTTGGTGGCGCTGTTTGTCAACCTCGCTCCAACCATGAAATTAATTCCGCGGTGCACTCGAATCAATTGTCCACCAACAATTTTACGACATTTTTACATCCGTGCCAAAAGGCGAAGAGCTTCTGGTCGGATATGCTACGACTGAAATTTGCAAGCAAATTGGACTGTTAGAGAGCCAAAAAGATTGTGCCAAAAGTGGTAGTTCCGGAATTTTAACATGAAATTTGGACATGAAAATTCGACTTAAAAGCTGTAAGACTTGTTTTAGAACCTCTTTCTGGTGTATTCCAAATAGGGAATCTTGAGGCATGTCAATAGCCTTCCATTTGTCAGAAATTGATGACTGCCCATTAAATAAGCTCAACTCAATTGAAACGTAAACACGTCATTGTACGTGGAATATTCCAGATATCGTAGTTAGGCATGGCAAGCTTGCCATTTATCCGGTATTAACACACGCGATTGATATTGATATAGTGCATGTTAGCGTTATTATAGGCATGTTCAAATATCAGATGTTCAACAATCAAAAACATTCCAATGGTAACGTGTTGCAACCATTGCATGGTTCAGAGTAAATGCTCGTATTCCAATCATTAATTCCAAATCAAGAACGTCCAATCACCAAATCATAACATGATAACTAGTTGAGAGATGCGTTTCAAGATGATTTTCAACAATATTCAAAACAACCAATTTCAACATTTTTAACAACAAAAATTCATGTTGTTCAAAGACAATATTTCTAACGTACGCTTTAAAACATTCCAAAGTGCCATTTTGTCATTATTTCTAATTGTCAACCGTATGACAACGCCATATGATAACGTGTTCCAGTCATTGCTTGGAATTGGTTTAGAGCAAATGCTCAAGTTCAAATCCTTAATTTCTAATAAAATTAAAATTATTACATGATAACTACAAGTGAAAGATACATTTCACGATTGCTTTCAAAATAACCAACTTCAAGAATGTCAAAAAAGCATGCATTTGTCAGAAACTGACCGTTGTACACGACATCATCCATGTTGATCAAAGACAATATTTCTGACTTACATTTTAAACCTTTTCTAATTGACGTGTTGTCATTATTTCTAATTTATAAGCAGGATGTCGTGCCATGGTAATTGTTCCAATCATTGGTTTTGAGCAAATGCTCGCATTCCAATTAATTGCCGATAAGTAAATACCAACCATATTATGAAATCTACAGTTGAAAATGTGTTTCAAGATAGTTTTCAGGAGTATTAAATATAACCAACTTTCAGAATGTCAGAAAAACCTGCATTGTCAGAAACTGAAGCTTGTCCATGACATCTTCCATGTTGATGATACAGCAGAAACCATTCCTACATGTGACTTAAATTTTAAACCATTCCCAATGTTGAGTTGGTTGATATTCCTTCAATCTAATAAATAATGCATCAGATCTTACTGACACACCTGCACGTTGGCAAACTTGTCTTGTATCTGCTGCGAAGGCCAGTCCCATAGCCCAGCCTTGAAAACCTCATTTCTTGCCTCCTTCCTTTCTTCCAAGACATAATCGAACGCCTCGGACGAAAATCAATGGTTATGAAAGCGGGGGGTTATTAATGGCTGATGTTGCTCAACAAACTGCATGTCATTACGAGCGAAATGAATCTTTTGACTCGGCAGCCAGGCAAAAAAACAACAAGGCCCAAACCGGAAGTATGTTCTGGTGGCTAATGGCTGCGTGGAGGCTGCCAAAAAAACGATATGCAAATGCGAAATTTTCCCGCCAAGATAAGGGGCAGTAAAAACGAGTTTGGGAAGCAAGATGGAAGCCGAAGACGAAGGCGAAATTCTCCATTTCCGCCAAATGTATGCGCCGCAGTTGATAAAGGGGTCTCCGAGGTGGTAACCGAGTTTCCGCCGACGAAAATTTGAAAGTATAATCTCATTTCGTCTAATTGAAATGCGCTGTCGCCCAGAAGCTGATACCATGGAGATGAGACGGCAATACATGTATGTGGCCCAGACAGTGATGAAAAAGGTACAGAAGGTAGTTTTGAATGAGTTGCAGTGAACTAACCTTAACCTAAAAGTGTAATGTCTGATACAGCTGCCCCTGACAGCCAGATATCCGCTACCAGCCTACATGCTGTTAGTAGAAGTCTCATTTATCATAGTACTTAGGCTGGAGCAGGGGAATACCGAAGAACACCCAAATAAACTAGTGAAAAAGCCACGAAATGCAATTTTTCCAGAAATGTTTGAGACCAGCACACTTTTTCAATTGTGACAACACGTAAACAATATGTATTTTCCTCAATGACAAGTGCTTCTTGCAGATGAGGTAGACATAAGTATTACCACTGAAACAGGTGCAGCATCATCAGGTTACATCAGGTGTAATGTCTGATGTAGCTGCCCCTGAGCGTCAAGCAAGCACTGCCAGCATACGAGCTGGTAGGAGAAGCCCTTTTTATTTCTTATGCAGTAGTGTTGATGCAGGAGCAGGGTCAATAACAAAGCACACCCAAATAAACCAGTGAAAATGACTAGAAATGCAGGTTTTCTAGAGATGATTGAGACCTGCTTTTTCAATTGCCTGTGAACCCTCGTCACCCTTCACTGTGCCAACAAAGAGTTCAAGTGACCAACAGACCACGACATAAAGGAGCAGTTGTGTATTCGTACTCAGGTTAATCAGGAAGCCAATCAATACGTTTGGAACAACCCGGGTGCACAATCGAGTCAATTTGACGCCTGGACTTTCCAATCAAATTGCTTTCCGCTGTGCAGCAAAACAGCACGAATGCCAATTGCAATGCAGGTAATAAAAATTGGTTTGTGGACGACCCTAGTCCTGCTTGGAGAACGACGAGGTGTACTTCGGTATAGCCCCTGACCCAGCAAAGACGCAATAAAAAGTGGGCTTCTTCTAACTGCTCCCAGGCTAGCAGTGATTGCCTGGCGGTTATGGGCAGCTGAATCAGACCTTACATTGTTAAGTTTTGCAAACAGTAGGGTAAACTGAACGATTCTTGGCAATGAATAGTCAGTTGAAGTGACTTAATTTCACTCTACGTAGGTGTTGGCTTTGAGTTAAAAAGCTGAAAATTGCCAATTTAAAGGCCAGCGGAGCATAGCCACACAATTAAGTGTGATAGGCCCGTTTTAAGCGTGCGTGAATTTGGAGATTAGTTTCGGCTAATCCAATCAACGTGCGACACACGCACCTTCCATTTTAATCTAGATTAGCTAAATTAGGTTGCGCATTTATTTGCCAAGTGGGCGCCATCTGAACGACACTGAGCTGAAGACTAGTCATTTGCACACTTCATGCCACTGACGTTCCTTAATCGCCGATTATTTCTCGGTCAATAATTTTGAACTTCACGCCATTAACAACACCGAAGATCGCCGATTACGCCAGTTTATGAAGGAAAACCGACTAATGATTAATCATCTCCGATTATACAGTTGGTATAACCTGCCAAAAGAATTTCGTCGTCGTCCTTTTCAATGATTATAAGCTAAGGATAGGGCCTCTTCCAAATGTGCACACAATATGAATATTTGGCTGTACTTAGGTATATGCCCTGCTGCTGCGAACACTATGACACAATGAGAAAGCTGACTTCTCATACCGGCTTGTAAGCTTGCAGTGATTGCCAGCATTTTGGGCGGGCAAAATATAGAAATTACATTTTAGGTTTGTCTAGTTTATTGTAAATCAGGTTAACATAAACACAAAATTAACAAATAGACAACATTAAAATAGAGGTAAAAAGTATAAATCAATTCAATTCAACTCAGCACCCTACTGTCAGTAATTTAATACCATGTGGTAGGGGTTGTAGTCCATCAACCCAAATTAAGATTCGGTGGGTACCACAAAGACATCATTGTCAAATTGAATTTCTTGAAGCTTAAGGCTATCCTTTGGTAGAGAATTCCAACGTCGAATGGCATGCAGAAAGTAAGACCAATACAGAATCCGTATGGGCATATTTTATGCAGTACTTGCATGCTTAATTGGAACGGATCCTGTTGAATTAACATTAGTTTCTATGCTACAACATGAATAGTTATACAGCATTTCGCTTTACGCCTGGTTTACGGCCTACTTTTCAGCAACCTATCTAGGCCGTAAAGCGAGGTATTGGTGTAATATTTTCCCAATCTCCGATATACATTGTACATATATCTCCGTGTTCCATCAAAATCGTGTCCACGAAATGTTAAAATCGCAGCTACTAATAACTTCAACAGTAAGCAAAAAAACTTGACAAAACAACACAATTTTAATAAATTTTTTAAACCAGGCCACAACTGCGGATTTGCTAGTCGTCATATAAATGTATGTCATGCAATCTTCAGACTCTGATGAGAACTAGTCTTCACGATTGTAATTTGCTTGCTACATGTTGTATTGATTTTAATTTTGTTGTTGTCGTGAAATTGGAAAGGATCACGTTGAATTGACTTGGGTTTGTATACCAAACATGAAGTTATACAGCATTTCGCGTTACGGCCTACTTTCCAAGAACCTATCTAGGCCGTAAAGCGAGGTATGGGTGTAACAGCATCCCAGTCTCCCATATACATGTACACTATATCTTAGACAGTTAGAGAAATTTCGTACGAAATAAAATAAATACGAAAACGAAATCACATTTTGTAAGTACATGCCCTTTTTCTTATTTCGTAGAAACGGTTACGGAAATTTCGTACGAAAATACCCCAAATCAGTAATAAAGATTTGTGACCATAAATATAGTTCTGCTATATCCCTATTAGTCCCTATTGGCAAATAGTAACCATCGATAGGGATTTATTTTACGAAAGTCCCCATTTCCGTGATCACAATGTTTTCTACGCATGCGCACCTTTTTCCCCGATTATTTCGTGTGAGTACACATTTCACACGAATTCATGGCATAGATTTCGATTGAAATGTGTAGTTCTCTTAACATTTCGCCGAAAACACATTTTTGGCACAGGAAATGACGTCAAAAGGTAGCATTTCGTACGAAATTTCTCTAACTGTCTATTGTACATGTTTCCACGAAATGTTGAAAATCGCAGATACGCATATTTGTCAATGTCCTAAACGTACATGTAGCTTTGTTTAAAGCATCTGTCAGAATTTGTTCGGAAGCTCGTCACGGTTGTCAACCAGATTCCCTAGGGATGTGACGGTCACTTTGGGACATTTGTGCTAGCGTTCATGCATTTAGTTCCTAATTGGCGTTTAAGGGATGCTTGCAGCGTGGTGCGGTTCGCCACGGATGGCCCTTTTGGGGGCAAAGGTCAATGAAACTCTGGTCGCGAGGTCCATTTACTCGACCCTCTAGTCGCAACATTTTCAATGCTAATTGTTAGCATTGGAGCTAAAATGGCGACCACCTTGAATTCGCGGAAAATGAGATTGCGAATGCATTAGCGAGCACTTAAAATGGGAGAAAACGTGAACAGGATCTGCTTCGCAGCCAGGTAGGCCCCATCAGGAGTAATTTTTTTGTGGCGAAATCTGACCGATTACAGCGACACGTGGATTAAGTGCGCACGATTATTATCATTAAAGTGGCTTTTATGAGTCTGGGTAATTGTGGAGCAGGGGCGCCGTCTGGTTTGCGAACGTCGTATAAAACTTCGAGTTGTAGCGCTTATTGGGACTAAAACCGAATATCCATTTCTTGGTTATCAATGGTCGTGCCTATACGAATTTTGAAAAAAAAATTATGGGAAATCGGCACACCCCTATGGGCGCTCATCACGTACCTGAAGTTGTACAAAAATTGGGGTAACCCTATTACTACGCGTAGTAATATCAATATTATATAACCTGTGCATGCAAGTAGTGTCGTCTGTATTACAAGTCGATTCAATGAATATTTGAAGCTGAACTGTTGGATTTAATTAGCATACCTGCAATTGCATAATCAGTGTTTCCTTATTAAACCACACGAGATGCATGCTGATATTTAATATTAGTACTGACAGTATAGTGATGGATACTTTTGTCACTACAGTCCTTACTGTACTAATACTGTATAATAGTCCGTATATAGTGTTAAGTGGTGATATATACTGGTTTCACTAAAGAATCACTAGGTTCCAGTATTGTCAGTAATATCATAGTGATATCTGCTGTTGCAACCAAAAAGGTGGATAGTGATTTTAAATGTTTGCAGTCAAATTTAAGTGCATTTTTTTTTGTAAGTTATAAATCTCACTAGAGAGAGTTGCAATTGAAACTACATGTGCAATAATTTCACGAACTTTGTGGTCACACTAATTCTCGCCAGTATAACTCGTACTGATATCAGTTCAGATTTATACTAATATCAGTAAATATGTACTGATATCACTGTGAATTTGATACTGATCCATACTAATCTATCCACCAAGGAATGATGTGGTTTGGTTCCAGTGAATTAGCTGAAGAGTTTTTTTAGGCAAGTTGACTTACGACGTGTAAACGTAGCGCATGTTTCACAAAATAGCATTGACGATATGGTACGATATCATTGGCCGACCCACCCTCACTTCTGTCATCATTAGTGAGCATTTGGCTCCCCATAAGACGATGGCATATTAATCGTATACTCGATATGATTTCAGCCTGCATTTCTATCGAAAAATTCGTAGTAATTGAAGGAGCCTGATGAACGAAAATTATCAGAAAGCGTTGACAGAAAAAAGACAGAAATAAGGCAGATTATGTCATAGTAAGTGTACTCTGTATTATTTCATCGCACATTTCCATCGGAAAATTCTAGTAATTGAAAGAATGCTCAAGGCGAAAATATCGGAAAACTTTGCCTGAAATCAGTCATTTTAAGTGAATATTTAATTAGAAATACTAATTTCTGACGAAGGAAATACTGACAGTGTATTTGATAGAGAAAACGACGCCAGTTGCATTATGTGAAAACAGCAAACATTAATGCCAAACTATTAATTTTAATCTATTTTTTAAATGATGACAACATTTGATTGACCCCTCACCTGTCACTATGCATGTACTCATCAATTATTTTAAACGAAATTTCTATAATTCTGGTACACTTATTTTAAATGCCTTTTATTGTTGCTTATTTCCTACATTTTAATGCCAGAACTATACATGGTGTTCTGTTTAGTCAGTGCCCAACGAAATAAAATTATATCTTTAATACTGTAAGAGACACAATGATAGTTCTTGAAGGTAACTTTTAGGGTCGTCCACGGGCTATCCGAAAACCATATTTGCCGTGACCTTGAATGCCCCGTTCAAGGTCATCCATGCGCCCGTTCCACGTTTTTTTTGCAAATATGTCAGAAACCGCTGCAGATAGGATACTAGTGTGAATTAGAAAGTTGTAGAGCGATGCCTAATTAGTCTAATTAAGTTTGTTTCAAAATTTTCCGAACGAGTCACAGTCTGCTGGAATTTTTTTTCCGCGAGTGAACATCATGACACATTGATGACTTTGAACGTGACATTCAAGGTCACGGCAAATATGGTTTCCGGATAGCCCGTGGTCGACTCTAAAAATTACCTTCAAGAACTATCATTGTATCTCTTACCGTATTAAAGATATAATTTTATTTCGCTATACACTGACTAAACAGAACACCCTGTATAATCTGTAGAGAGTGAGAGAATGCCTTCCCCATGCACAATCATTTCTGATAACGATCGAGTACAACGAAAATTGAAACAGAACAGTGTTCATTATCGTTCAGTACAACTTTATGATGTATAAGGTAAACAAACCGATACAAAATTACAAAGCGTATAGGTAAAGTGTCAGTTTTGAGATAAACAAATAACGCGAGTGTACATGTAGATAAGCTCGAGACAGACAATGTCCTCAATATTGTCTACAATATTTTTAGTATAGAAACAATTCAACTGTCAATGCTATATTTGGTTTCAATCACAACCTGAAAATATTCACAAACAGGCGTTGGCAGATCAGCTTTCAGTAATGAAATCCTAATCACTTTATTGGGAATACAACGAGACGCAAATGGGTGTCATTACAATAAAGGCGTGATTTTCAGCTCCCATGACGCAACTGGTTTAGGCTTAAAATCGAGTTTAAAGGTTGTTGCAGAGGTTGCTGTTTTTTTTATTCAAGTGCCAGCTATTATTGTTTGGGATGTCTATTGTATTGACGTTAAGCCTGGGTGCGCGTATTTAACATATTTGAGAAATATCAGCTTTGATCAACAGGTGGCGCCGGTGAAATTTGGTTTCACGTGCATGTTACAGTAGAACCTAACTAAACAAATACTGCTTAAAGTAATAGCCTCTATAAACTAATGTTATCCAGACAGGAAAACTGAAAAAAAACTGCATAAATTTTACAACTGAAAACCTGGAAACGTCAGGGAATTTTCAATTGAAACCTGGAATTTTGAAGTATCGATATTGTATTTTGTGTTTGTTGGATATAATTGTGAGAAATCTGGTAATAATAAGGAAATGAATTTTCTTGGAAAACTATATCGCAAATGGTAGGTTTTTAGTGAACATTACCAGACTAATGTATTGTTTTCAATAGAATCGGTAGATTACTGTATGAACTGCGTAATCATACAAAATTTCTTTCATTATTGTTGTTATTTCTAAAAAAAACATTTTAGTGAAAATATACTTACAGAAAAATGAATTTTTCTGTTAGTTTTTCGAAGCGAAATTTGTTAAATCCATCATTGGGTTATGTTTATTTACTAATGTTGACTGAAAACCTACTATTTGAGACTTGGGTTTTCTAAAAATGTCATTATTATTATTATTCCTAGATGAATATATGAAATGATTATTTGTAAATATTGTTTTCGATAGATTTGTGGCACATTTAGTTATTAAAATATATTTTCGAACCTGGAAAAGTTGGGATACGACCCTGGAAAAACTGGAAAAAACATTTCAGTAAAAATATACTTAGGCCTACAGAAAAATCCATTATTTCTGGTAGAGGGTTTCCAAGCAATGTTCGTTAAATCCATCATTGGGATATGTTTATTTGGGAATGTTGACTGAAAAGCTATCATTTGAGACCCAGTTTTCCTAAACATTTCATTATTATTATTATTATTACTAAATGAATATATGAAATGATTATTACTAAATATTGTTTTTGATAGATTTGTGGCACTCGAGCCTCGGAAAATTGGGATACGACTTTGGAAAACCTGGAAAAAGCAAAAACACATTTCGGTGAAAATATATATATATACGTGTATATATATCTACTTTAAAATCCATTATTTTTTGGTGATTTTTCGAAACAATGTTCGTTAAATCCATAATTGGAATGTGTTTATTTGGTAATGTTGACTTAAAACCTACCATTTGAGACCTAGTTTTTGTAACAAATTTACTTATTATTATTACTATTAAATTATTATAACTAAATATTGTTTCAATTGAATCGTTGGCCTACTGTACGAACTACATCATTCACAATTTCTTTCACTATTGTTATTATTTCCAAAAAAAAATATTTCAGTGAAAATATACCTACAGTAAATCCATTATTTATGATAGTGTTTTTCGAAGCAATGTTGTTTAAATCCATCATTGGGATTTGATTATTTGGTAACGTTGACTGAAAACCTATCATTTGAGACCGTGTTTTCCTAAACATTTCGTTTTTATTATTATTATTATTATTACTAAATTAATATATGAATGATTATTACAGGGTTGTTCCCCATCTGGAAAGTCAGGGAATGTCAGGGAAGAGAAAAATTGTCAGGGAAATTTATTATAGAAATACTGACCTTAGCTGCATTTGAGGGTTGGGGAGTTTATGATTTGCCTATTTGAAGAAGATACATTTACACGAGTTATTGGACCTGCAAAAGAGGAAAAAACGTTTAAATTGAGCTTACTAAAAATGGAATTGTCCACACATTTGTACAGCTGCAACAATGTCTTAGTAGGTAATGATTTACAAAAATATTGAAACCGGCAAATTTTATTTTTATGTCAGGGAAATTACATTGGTTCGTCAGGGAAAGTCAGGAAAATTAATTTGAGAATTTGGGTACGAACCATGTACTGATATGTCAGTATGTTGAAATCAGTATAGATACTGACATCATGGATAGTAGTATCAATATTACTACACGTACGTACTGTAGTAATATCAATATTATTACCTGTACATGCAAGTAGTGTCGTCTGTATTGGATGTAATTTGCATACCTGCAATTACATAAGCAGTGTCTGCATAACTGAATTTCCAAACCGATATGAAAAGGATTAAGCATTATATGTATGTATGTATAATGAAAACATTTTGTGAAAAATTGATCCCATGTACATGTATTAGAGAAGGACACATACAATTATGTGCAAAAATACCCACAAGAGAATTCAGATTTCCTTATTAAACCACACAAGATACAAGCTGACATTTAATATTTTTTTCATTGGTTCGTCAGGGAAGGTCAGGGAAATTTGATGGGTTTGTCAGGGAAAGTCAGGGAAATTAATTTGAGAATTTGGGTACGAACCATGTATTACTAAATATTATTTTCAATAGATTTGTGACATACTTAATAATCAAAACATGTTTTCGTACCTGGAAAAGTTGGGATACGACCCTGGAAAACCTGGAAAGTTCAGAAAATTCGCTTTCAGAAATCAGTAGTCACTGCGTAGCTACGCTTTCTTCTTTTCTTCTCCTTGAATTTGGTTGCAATTAGACGGTTGCGATGTCCCCGTTTATCTCCCTCATATTGGATTAAGTGGCCTTTTACCCCCCGCCCCTCAATTCCCTCTTTTATGGAGTGCAGTTGAATTAGCTCTCGGATTCGCCTTGAAATTAAGCGTTATTTTTCGGCGTTTGCTCGCTCATTCGCTTTCATGCAAATGCGGCTTTGCTCGCGAGCCTGTTCACTCTTTAAAACGAAAATCGGGATTCACGACGCCATTTTAAAACTCAGAATATTTCATTTAATTTTTCCGAAAACCGGACCGAAAACCGTTTGTAAGATTGCAGGGTTCTCACAACCTCGAAAAACTTGGAAAGTCAGGAAATTTAAGAAAGTCAGGGAAAAGACCAGGAAAGTCAGGGAAGATGTAAAATTTGACCTGGAATTCTTATGATAAAATAATACTGACAAAAATATTCCCATAAACTCGTTAAATCATGATTTGAAAAGATTAAAAACAAATTACACTTACGAGCAAAAAATTCGGGCCACCTGCATGTATTGACCAAAGCTTTGTTTTTTGCATCACCCAATTGTCCGATTTGAAATCGGAAAAGTGTGTTATTTAGAGAATTTATTCCTCGTTGAAATTTGCCTAGTGTGACCAAAATCCCTACTGAATTGTTCTGATGAAAAGCCTCCAAAGGCCAGTGTCAACCAAAGTCATACACTGCATTCGACATCAAAGGTGTTTGGATACAATGTTGCTGGATACACGCTTATCAGGATCTCTGACAGGCA
>JAQGAF010005559.1:0-11836 GCA_034687865.1 Kryphioiulus occultus | reverse complement strand
TGCAATATGAGAAAAAACCGTGCTTTTTTAAGTAAAATAGCGCATTTTCATACCCCCCCCCCTTTTTTTTTTTTTTTTTGCCATAGAGAAAGCAGTAATGGCGACTATTCAAGAGAAAGCCTCATGTGTTTTGTTGTGGGCAGAGGTAAAATCGGCGAAAAGTGAAAGTGAAAATTTGTATTTACATGTATGTCATAAGGCAACTCACCAACTAACCATGAAATAACCCGAATCACAGATTTCTCCGCTGCCCACCGCAAAACACACGAGGCTTTCGCTTGTATAGACACCATTACTGCTTTCTCTATACATGTACATGTATATGGCTCTAAAGCGCAGCTTTTATGAAAATTCGGGATAACTGAAAAAGGCGCGGTTTTTTCTCAAATTGCATATACGCATATACGAAGTATAGTTTTTGCGTTATTAACGCTCATAACCCAGCATTTATTTTTCGGAGACCCTGTATAACGAATCATGTTTTAGCATACAGACTTCATAGTTCTAATCATAGTCTAGAGATTTGAATGACATATATCACTACTGTATATCCGCAGTTGTAGATGGTCCTGGTTTAAAAAATTGATCAAAATTTTGTTGTTTTGTCATGTTTTTGCTTACTTTTAACGTTCTTTGTAGCATTTTAACACTGTTCTTCATCAGGATCAACTTTAAGAACTCTCAGTTATGTATTAAGTCAATTGAGGTAATTTGTTATGACCTGTCCTATGGCTCGTAATGGCCTTTATAACGAATTTTTTTGGATTTAAAACGAAACATTGCCATAAATCAAAAAGAACGTTATAACGAAAAGCCGTATAAGGAGATATGGGTGTACTATCATGAAGTAATTTCATTCCAGTCATTTCTTCTTAGAAACCTGTTGCATAGCTCGCAATGCAATGTATGACATCTTATATAACGCAATTAACATACAATATTCACGTATACAACTTGCACAAAACATGTTTGTATCTTCTCCTTTTATCTTGGAGCAGGCAACTCCTGTCTGCTTCCAACTGGTCAATGGATGAAGGCGCGCCTGAACTTGCTGACGTCTTACCCTTTGTTTACTCAATGCAGAGATAGTGTAAGAAGGGTGAAATGAGAAAAGATGCGTAGATACCTTGACCATGACTTCTAACGTCATAGTAAACTTCAACCAGTTGATGCTGGAAAAAACAACAAAATTTTTCCATTGAATCCCGTTGGATTTTATGACATGAGAGGAAATAAACACATGACGTAATGCTACAAAAAATTGTCGGGGCGTTCTGTTGAGCAAATGTCTTTGACCGGGAAATAAGGATTATACTTATATAAGCCATTTAAACTTGTTTACAAACTGAAAGCCAAAGTCACTTTCCCTCTCCTTAAATAATAAAAAGGACCATTATCTTAAAAATACAAAAATAATAAGGGATTATTTATAATAGTATTTTGTATTTACTCCATTTTTTTGACACTGGGCGAATAATTTCTTTTCATGGCCAACTCAGATATATTTTTGTTTGTTTGCTTGCAATGTAACCTGTTGTTTTTCTTTATAACAAAAAATACCAAAGACTCCAAAAGTGGCAACTGATATCTGTTGACCAGTTTCACACATCGCACTTGGGATATTGTCTGATTGTGACAATGTGACTATTGGCCAAGTAATAAGCTTAATTGCCTTCAATTTTTTTCCCAGATTATTGATATATTATCTTATGCATATTTTAGTTCAGAGCATTTTCAAAAATTCGTATGCCATTTTTTACTTTCGTTGGCCAAGATTGTACATGTACAGCTTTCCAAGTTTAGGCGTAGGCAAGCCTACAGGTATGCGATTTAATGAGTTACAACACGGGCAATTAATTTAAATTCATCCATTTAAATTCTCCGTGAACATTCAACAGATGTTATCGTCGGTCTCTACATTTGATTTGTCTGGCATTTTCAGACTCCGTTGGTCATGGACACTTGTCCGAGGACCTTGGTCTCAATTTTTTTTTCGTTTAGGGCACTGACTTGAAATTTTTTAACGCTCATACGTGAATCTTATAATAATATAGGAGTACGCGCACTCTTGACAATGACCGTTAAATGGCATACAAGCGTACGCATATATGCAATCTACAGTAGAATGTTGGCAAAATGGTTACTTTCTCACAACCCACAAATCTAGGACAGTGCATAAAAAAGTGGAAAGAAAATAATCGCCCTATTTTTTATGAAGAAAGAAGAAAGTAGTTTTTTATTCCCAATTAAGAGTTAGTAACTAGTTTATCGGTACAACGTACTCATCTTTTTTTTCGCATCAAACAAAGTCTGTTCGATTTATAGGATTCGATTTTCAGATTCATGACCCACGGTGGGGGTGAAGAAGTAGAGCTAAGGTTGGTTCAACCTGTATACAGACCTGCAATGTAATCAGAATAGATCGAAGTGCACTTCAATCACTTTGATAACTGATAGGAAATTGAGGCAATGAGGATAAGTTATAATATATTTGAATACGTTGTTAAAGGGCAATGATTTGATGCCCTTTAAATCTGAATGGTCTCCTTTTACTGTACATAGCATTACGATAAAGATCGTAAGCCTTATGGATTGATGAGCATCTTTTAAGTGCCTTCAAAACGCTTCAAAATGAAAGTGAATATAATATTACCTCTTTGGCATTCCAGCACCTAATATACAAGTATATTGGATGTATGTAAGTGTTATAGACATTTGCTCGCCTTCGATATACCCAGCTGGCAGTTTCTTCAATAGGTGCGATCATCATTCATTATAATTATGGTAGTGCAGTCTAAACTCATTTGATCAATCATGCAGTATGTAACAGAATAAGAGTTTATGGAATCATGATTAAATTAAGCGAATAATGGCAAACAAATAGCAACACGTTCCCTGGAAATTCAACTTCAAAAGTGTAAATGGTGGTTATCTAGTGAGGCCCTGTGAGGATGGCCTCATTGCGTTCATTGACTTCTAAAAAGCGGTACAAGGACGGATATATTAAATTCACAGCTTGCACATGCATATACTGTGTCATAAATTATTTGTATGAGCTAGCTATGTACATGTATGAAACTAAATAAGCCTCATACTCATGAGACCATCGATCATTTATTGGTAGCACAACATGTATCAATTGACACTTCAAGCATTGCAAAATCCAAAATGTACTTTCGAACCGAGTATACTATAGAGGTATAATCCAATTTCGTAAGAACCTTCTAATAAATTAATCCGTTAACGTCGATCTTACCATCAACGTGACATGTTGGCATTGGATGAGCATTGTGCAAATCAAAAAGTGATTCTATTACAAAAACTGTTGATAAACACAAAGTACTCTATCATGAAAATAGGTCAGTAGGAATATCACATTCTGTACAGGACGTAAATTAAAAATATTCCTTTTACATTATTTCTAGGTCATTTCGCATTCGATGATAACGTTAATATCACTTTCACCAATTAATTTTTTTGGAAATTACAGTGTTTACGACATCCTTTTTTGAATTTGCTGACCATGAGTGGTTTACATGTAAATTTGCTGAATTTAGTGATTACTAAGTTTCGTCATGACAAATTTCGAGCATGATTTTTGTGCTGTATCCTTCTAAAAACGTGTTTTGTTCGTTCAAACTTTAGTTTATTGAAAATTATGTACATGTATGTTTTAGATCGATTTTAGACTAATAACGTGTAATGTTATACTGTACATATATGAGTTAGCAAACACTCTAAGAAAAAACGGTGCTAACGTATCGCAAATACTACACTTTTTTAAGTGTTTACAAGGTGATTTTAAGCAACCATGCATGAAATAGGTGCTTACGGGTGCTTATAAAGATCTTTTGTTTTAGGTGTTTATAACACCTTTATAGGTGTTTACTTTTTGGTGCTAACTGGCACCTTTAGATCATATGTCCTATAGGGAACCTTATTTCATGGATGCTTATAAACACCTAAAAAGGTGTAATATTTGCGACAAGTTAGGCCCCTGTTTTTCTTAGAGTGAATGAGATTTACATGCACATGTAAGTCTTTCAGAAAATATAGGGCTCACATGGTGTCAATGGAGATAAGGGTCATGCTTGCAATTATGCAAAACAAGAACTATTACTAATATTAATATTCCCAATATCTGACTTGTGCAGGGATGTATGATAGCACTCAATTTGCCCAATAACTTTCTCGCTCATGTTTTGCATGATTACACTCAATTACACAGGCAATTGAGAGCGGCAGGTTCACTTCCAGATGAAAAACTCGCAAAACAGGATGCAAATTCCGGCCATAATCTTCGCACATTTTTGCGAAAAAAGCACGCGTCTCATTGAGGGTAATTCCTGTCTGCCATTTCGTGGAAAATGTTCATTTAACCATACAGAAAGGGGTGACTGACCATTGGGTTAAACGACTTCCGCCCGTGACCCTTGATCGCTGTCTAAGTGACCACAATTGCATTGAATTAAGGCTAGTGATCCTTTCCGTCTAATCGGGTTATGTGGCAGTGGCCCTATGAAGTAGTGCATGGATGCAGAGCATAAAGTGAGTGCCCTTTGTGACCTCAAGTGTCTCGATAGCCTCGTCATTCTATCTGAATGCGTTACCTCTGGGGCAATTCTCTTACCTCTTAACCTCATCCGTCATTTCAGGTGTAATAACCTCCGTAACAAAAAAGATTCCAGAATTCCTGAAGGAAGATCCATGAACTTCCCTTTTTATAGATCGTGCTTCAAAACCGAGTTATGTAGGTACTCGGGTGGACCAGGTTTGGTTTTTTTTTTACTACCTGCGTCTACGTAAGGTACAAAGACACTACACAGAAAGATGCGGTAGTCAAAACTTTAAAACGATAATCATGCAGGTTGCTTCATTATGAACAATTTCATGTTTTATAACTTTTCGGACACCCGATTTTGTAAAATGCCCGAGTATTTGCGCACTGGTTTTCACGTACTTGTTAGCTGTATGCTTTTAACGTGGAAATATATAGGGAAAACGTTGATAAGGGAAATTGTTATAATTTGATTTTTGGAAGGAAATCCCAAAACAAAATGTTGTTGTTGTCTTCAAGATTTTCAGAGCTGGTAGTGATTCTGCTGTGCTTTTTTAAACCTTGACGGGTTATGATGGTCAATAAGTGTTCAATGACAACTTGCAGTATTTAAAAAAAAACTAAAGTGGAAGAGCATGCCTGCGTTTCGATTTCTTTTTTTATTTGAAAGTTTCGAAATGGCCCCTATGATTAATTCTGTATAAAGGAGATAAGGGTGAGCACCGACTTTCTCTACACGTTTGTTTTAATCCCCCTCCCCCAATTTTTTTTACCCACATCCAAAACTCGCTAGACACTTCCTATTCATAAAAAGCTGTTTACGATTATTTCTGTCTACCTTCAGGTATTTCCTCTGACCCTTGGAAGTCGTTGGCTTTGTTATAACATGAAAAAAAGGCACAAAAAATTTCTTAGGCTCATGTACCAGTTATAATTAAAAAAGATAATATGCGCAAAAAATGCTGCAGACAATTTTTTTTATTTTGTATGGGTTTTACTTTCAGTAAGGGGGAATGCCATCACTCGCATTTTCTGCGACTGTACAATTTTTTAATGAAAATTTTAACTTCAAATTTTTGGAGATTCATGCGCACTGCTTTCTAGTGTTAGGTTCTAACATACTAATTAGTTAAATTATCGATTATTTCTATTTTTGTAAGCAAAAAAAATACACAATAAGATATATAAATGGTAATTGTATACTACTGTACATGTGCACACGTTATCCGGCGAATATCCGCTTTGAAGATATTGTGCTTAAAGAGCCTATTATTATTAAATTCAAATTCGAGTTGTCGGGATTGACCTGACCCATATACAAAACTTAGATAAATCAATTGATAGCAATAGAAATTAAAATTGTATGCGTGAAATCATGTTTGCGATGATTTTAAAACTACATATATTCTGAATAAATGGTTTCGATTTGACCTAAGACAACAATAGAGTGTATACAGCATATTTTTGAGCACATTAAACTAATAGTTGAATTTAGGATAGCGAGATATCAGTAATATCTACTGATAACCCCTAAAATTTCCTGATATAACTTATGAAACTTCCTTATTATAATTTCTGTCATTTTATTTGATGAAGAATGAGTGCACAATTCCTGGAACATATACAGTATACATTATATTATATACCATTGACAAATAATTACATTTTTCCCTATTGCGTCTTTTGTTTTCAACTTTAGTGACGATAAAGAAACCACATACAAATGCAATAATATTCCACTAAAACTTATAATCATTTTACGTTTAACATTCGTGCTGTATTATGTAAATTAACGTGACCAATAAAAATATAGGATGAAAAAATATTTCTTTCTAACAAAGCGTCAATTAATTTTACATGTTTGCTTGCATTGGATCGATGCAGTATTTCCATCATAAGCTTCATAATGCTCCACTCTCCATGCATGCACACATGCTATAGAGTGAATGTTAATTCCTAGGCAGAAATCCATGAAAGTTATATGCTTTGAACTTGTTCACAATATTTCAACTGCATCTTTTTTCATGAGTGATGCCTTTATGTATCTCTATACATGTATAACTATACTAAGATCAGTAAGATGAAAACACTTAAACGTAAAAGGGTTGTTGGGCATATTGGGTGTACATACATATGTAGTACATGAACATTTTTTTACTTTCTTCGCCTTATATACATGTATGACCTGATTTATAATAAGAGTTATCAATTGAGGGTTTGCTATATCTATACAGCATACACATATTGAGGTTTATATTGCTTGATATATAAATTGTTCGTGGCTTCACATTTAGGTCTATCGTGATAATCCGCTCAGGCCAAATTTAATTAATGAGTAAGCGATAAAATCAGACTGGATAAAATATTTCGACCTATACAGTATATCGTACACGAGCCAATAAACCTCAGCTGTTGTTTAAAGCTTCCGGCTCTTACTGAATGTATTCGTTTAACAAATACAAACAAATATACGGACGTAACTTAGAATCCAATGATGAAATTATACTAGTACACGTACGCGTCAATGGAAATCAGGACTTATAAAAATAAAATAGTGTAGCATCAACACGATTCCTCGATTCGAAAACAAAACCTGAAAACAAAAATATCGCCCCGAATATATTAAATGTGTTTTCTTCTAATATTAACTTTGACATTTTATGCATATGTATTGGGAGTCACTGAATGGTAGTTTTCCATGGCGTGGACAACATCTCGCAATGTCCAGCTGGACGAAATTTATTCGAAATTCGTTTACATTTCCATACCTGAGCAGTTAAAACCAGTTAAAAAGGTAAATACGCTATTTGCGGGCATTGGAATCCGACTTGCCCACACCCTATGGTGAAAGTGACCATTGAAAACGAGCAAGGTTACCTCCACCGCCATACCGGTTTCTCTGAGTTTTATAATATTAAAAAAAAAACTCCTTCGGTCCCCACCCACTTTCGGATAGGTTGCAGTTTACGCATTTCGAGTGAACCACACACGAGCAACTTTCGACCGTTTCCTCCGCCCATCGCCTCTTTTTTCACTCATGACGTCAGTGTGCACCAAGGGTTCATCAGTCCTCTTAACGGGGTCACTGGCAGAAAGTCAAATTTACATAGATGACGTGATTTGCTATTGGTCGGTACGTGACCAAACTTCCAAAGGAGCATCCTTCTCGGCCTATAAAAGGACGACCGATTGCCACTACTGGCATACAATCAGTGATCTTCAGAAGCTCAACAAGCATCTTCTGGCTCTTGGCACGACCCTTTCATTCAAGTTGAAGCAACCAGACTGCTTAAAACCCAATATTTCGTTTGAGTTAATACAACGTTTCCAAGTCCACTGCGTGTCCAGTCCACCATGGCCATCCCAAGAAGTCTGTCGCTGACCATCCTCGCCATTTGCGTCGCCTCCGCATGGGCCATCACCCTGGAGAGCTCTTCCAGACCCTCTGTAAGCACGACATCCGGCACTCTGAGAGGTGTCTATTCCGACGTTAATGGTCGTCTCTTCAGCAAGTTCCTGGGGGTGCCCTACGCCCAGGCCCCTGTTGGCGCCCTGAGATTCCGTCCTTCCCTGCCCTTCGAGAGCGTCGGCAAGGACATCGAAGCCAGCCAGTTCCGAGAGAGTTGCATGCAACCGCCCCACATGCGAAAGGTCATCTACCGTCCACTCCACGAAAACCTCAACGATTCGTTCGTAAGTGAAGACTGTCTGTACTTGAACATTTACGTCCCAGAAAACGTGGAGGCGTCCAGGAACCTGGCGGTCATGGTCTGGCTACCTGGAGAGGGTTACGATTTCGGTAACGCCAACCAGTACGACGGCTCCTCCCTGGCCACCCATGGCAACGTAATCGTCATCACCGTCAGCTACCGAGTGTCCGTCTTCGGCTTCCTCAGCACCGGCGATAATCATGCCCCCGGCAATCTCGGCATCAGGGACCAGGCCCTAGCCCTGCAATGGATCCAGAACAACATTGCCCAGTTTGGCGGCCACCCCCAAAAAGTGACAGTCTTCGGACGCCTCACAGGCTCCATGTCCATCTCGGCCCTGATGGCGTCCACAGAGATGCAGCAACCCCGCGGCAACCTCCTCTTCAACAGAGCCATCCTCCAAAGCGGGGTAGCCCATAGCCAGTGGGCGTTCGAGAAGAATCCGCTCAAGCAAGCCAAGCTGTTTGCCAAATACGTCAACTGCAGCCAGTACACCACGGACGCATCATCGACCTCTGACCTCATCACCTGCCTCCAGCAAGTTCCAGCACTCACGCTCCTGAAGGCCGCCTTCAACGTGCCCATGCCCTGGAGACTCACCATCGACGAGGCATTTTTGCCACAGGTGCCTCTTAGGGCCAGCCTGCCGAAAGTGGACGTCATGCTGGGCACCACCCACCAGGAAGGCTCCCTCTGCCTCATGGAGCACATGGTGATGAAAACCGAATACCTGGAGAAGTTCATGGACGGCACCCTGTCCAACAGCGACCTGGGACATCTCATCGATATGCACGTTGGCGACTTCTACGGCGATGACACCCCTGATGCACAGATGACATCCACCATCAAGGAAAGATACTCTTGCGAAGTCAACAACCAAGACTGCGTGTCGATGTTCATGTCCTTTTGCGGCGATATGTTCAGCGAAGCCGCCATCGACCAGTTCGCAAACAGACTCGTGGCCCAGGAGAACAAAGTTTTCCGCTACCAATTCAACCACCGTCCCAGCTACTCCTTCTATCCTGATTTCATCGATGCTGCCCAAGGAGACGAGGTCTTGTTCGTGTTTGGCTTGGTGGAAAGCCCCATCCTCGAAGGTGCCACGAAAGCCGAGATGAAACTCAGTCGACAGGTCATGTCTGCCTGGTCCAACTTTGCTAAATCTGGGTAAGTTCCTGCATGGTGCAGCTTGTCCAGCATGGACTTTACATCTCGATACTTATGACTCGTGAGTTCCTGTGAACGATTTTTAATGTACCATATTGCCTTTCTCTTGCAGAAACCCAAATCCAATTCAGAAGGACTTCGTCTGGCCATCCTACAACGCTGAGAGGCAGTTTTTGGAAATTTCTACCAAGATGGCACCACAATCGATCAAAATCACCGCTACAGAGAACGAAGACCTTTGGTCCAACCTCTATAAAACGCAATAAGCCCCTGATTCAAACATTCCGAAAACTCGAGGACCACGAGCTGATGTAATCAAGCCCCTCGACATGCAATTTGAAGTTGCTGTTGAAACCGACTTTACGAATTAGCAATACCAAACGAATCTCTCTCACCTACGAAGCCGTCAAGCAGCCTAATTGCAAACTACTCTATTTTTGTATCCCTTTTGCACAGCCAAATCTAGACACTCGTGTGAGCACGTTGTTTTTTTTTCGCTCGAAACAGTCCGACATTTCATTTGAAACTTTAGTATGCATTTTAGCCGCTGTCCTAGTGTTCAAAGTAGGTTTAATTCGCTGGTTACTAGTCAATACACCGATCGCATGATAACTGGCCAGTATTTAGGAGAGGTACCACGAATTAATTAGATGGAAATCTAGATTTTGCAGTACAAGTTAGCTTATAGCGTTGTTTCGAGTAGTTTTATCACAATCGTTCTGTCCTTAGCCAATATTTGATTTTGTCCGATTAGCGCCGAAATTTTAATTTGTATGCTTTTCCACTGCAACTCAATCATTCTGTTTAATTGGTTACTTTGTGTAAATATTTCAACATGCACGAATGTGTTCACTGAACAATTGAACCCCGCTCTCATTGTGTATACGATTCGCATTTCTTTGTTTAATTTATATTTTCCCCTTTGCCTCGTCACATGCATGAATGAATGAGAATATCGTGTTCATTTCTTATAATATAATATATGATATCAATTATTCATTCTCGACAATCTTGCCGATGTACGTTTTTAAATAAACTTATACAATTTGAATTTTTGTCTTTTGTATTTCGCGTTTCGAATCCATGATTGTCTTATTTGAAACAACAGGCTAACTACGAGGGCATTAGGATGACTTTATGTACATGTACATCTTCTAGGAAAACTCAGTGCTTTGGTTTCCTAAACATGTACTAAGTCGACAACCTACCCCTATTGATACACAAGGGCTAGTATTACATAGCTTCAGAGTATTGCATGGGGAAAGAATAGTATCACGATATTAATTTTACGAATTTTCTGAATCTTATGGTATTGGCACATTATTTCACCCAATGAGAGATAGAAAGCCCATGGAGCATCAAAGATTTTGCGCTACAAGTTTTATGCTCTTAGAAAATGACACTAAATTATCCCTTCGACACCTAATGTAGTGCATATTCCTCTTATAAATGTGATACACGCATGAACAGTACACTGCGTTATCTGTATTTACGGTATGCTGAAAATATCTACGACTATTGGATTCTTTGCTAGTGTGAAATTTTTAAGAACATTTACAAAAAAGTGTAAAATTAACCAGACAGAAATTGGACAGCAGGACACTAGTTGATACTTGTTTGACGTTGGCCCTATTTCATAAAACGTGAGGAGGGGAGTATTGAGGATGAGCAGTGGTAATACCCAGATTATCTGGTATACCAGGATTATCTGGGAATATCCGGCTTATCTGGGTTTTAAGAATTTTGCCAGGCTAAGCTTTTAATTGCGAGAAAGCCATGGGCGAACTGTTATAAAACAAAAAAATCTCATTATCACCTTGGATTTAAGTTTTAACTTTCAATGATAACTATATGTATATGAATCTAAGTAAGCTTAATTATTTTTCAATCCTTTCTGCTAATAAGCTTACATACAATAGCCGTGGCTGCTTTTTTCTGGATTTTTCGAAGTTTGAATTTGCCGCTCAAATTCGTTGAATAGTCACGTGTCAATGCGCCGCGAAGGGGCATCTACCATATAGCCGTAGAACGTGATATTACAAAATGTAAAACGTTTTTCTATATTGAAAAAAACAAGCTCAAACCATTTAATAATACGCATTTTTTTTGAAGATGACATAACATGAAAATCATTTGCTCAATGTACAGTTTTTTGTTGGACTTCTGGTATCTCACTGTATATTATTTAATTAGCATGTAATGCGTGCTTTTAAAAGGTGACATGCTAAGTCCAATTCGTTCTGATTTGTTCGTTTCGTTCAGACTAGCCCTTTGTAGGACGGGAGATGATTAAAAACAATAAAAAGTTCAAATTAAGTTTTAAAAATGAGATTGGCAAGAATGCAATTTAAATTTGGCGCGCAGGTCGGAAACCGTGTGGCATTATGGGGGTTCGGTGCAT
>JAQGAF010005558.1:0-11838 GCA_034687865.1 Kryphioiulus occultus | reverse complement strand
TAATGCGGCGGTAATTGCCGATTAAATTGGGTTGATGGATTACACCCCCCTACCACATGGTATTCAGTTACTGATAGAAGGGTACTGAGTTGAATTGAATTGAATCTATTGTTACACCGATTCACCACGGGCCTCTACAAGTCCTTGATGGTACTGTCGTGCGGTAGGACTACCTATTTCATATCGTTACAGCTCTTTCACTATACTCTGAATAATCCACCTAAAATTTGGCAAAAGTGACATCACTTCGATTCTACAGATGTGTTGTCACAATTAACATTCCAAACCTCGTGCGTAGGGAGCCAGAGCATAACGTTGTAAGAGCCTGGATTCACTTCAAATTCAATTTAACAATGATGTTGTCTAAGTCGCTATTGACGTAAGAGAATTCTCCTGATAATGGGAACGACCCCCCTACCACCTGGCATTCATCTGCTGACTCTAGGGTAAAAAATTGAATTGAATTGAACTTTTCAGCAGGGGAAAAGCTGAACAGTTCAGTAAAGAATATTGGTTGGATAAATTTATTTTAGCCCAAAAATATAGGTTCAAACTTTGTACAACATTGAAGTTAAA
Source organism: Kryphioiulus occultus (assembly GCA_034687865.1). Taxonomy (NCBI): domain Eukaryota; kingdom Metazoa; phylum Arthropoda; class Diplopoda; order Julida; family Julidae; genus Kryphioiulus; species Kryphioiulus occultus. Next base: position 11,262 of record JAQGAF010005558.1, on the reverse strand, counting down.
TTAAGAAAAATAAATGAACATGCGCATGATTTTTTAAACGCATATCGTTGCATCCATTTTTGCACCCACAATAACGTTCATAAAGCACCTTTTCGTGTGGCAGATAGGGCAACATCACATTAATGGCCTTTTTATTTTCATATAACAATTGGTTTGAGAATTAATTCGTATTGACTACCAGTTTGCTTTAGTGATTTTTATCATTTTTCCTTTGATATCTGTAATTCTCTGTGATTGCCTGACATTTTGGCAGCTAAATGAAGAAATTGCGTTTGTATTTTAGTTTAATTAGGTCCCCAATCACTTCATACCCACTACTGCAGGTGCATTACACTAAAAAAACTTCATACTCGTACAAATTACTGCTTTGGCGCTGTTGGACAGTTCATATATTCGCTGAGTGCTCATTTGTTAGAGATACATGTAGCCTGTTGACGGTTCAATTTCCAGAAATTCGGTGTAGACTTCATTCAGTTGCTCATATACTGAAATTGGTAGTGCATATACCAGTTGACTCCTGTGCATGGTTTTGAATCGCCCATCCTTATTTCAATAATTCATTTTACCATTAGCCTTTATGCATCATTGAAAGTCACCAGGGAAATATGTACATGCAAGTAGTTTATTCGTAGTTATTACACGTATTTTGGCACTATTAGTCGAAATTTCGCAAGTCAGAATACATAATAATGAACTTTTAATGCACACGTATTTGTTCCTCAAAACTGTTTGCTGTTATCAGCCTTAGTGGACTGAGAATTAAGTTATGATTTGAATCGAAACTTGGTCTGTTTTTTGTGTTTTAGGTTCAAGATGAGCCGGGAAACTTGCACTGGAAGCCAATGTTTGCTGCGGTGTCTAACAAGGATCTCTTGTTTTACGACTGCGTGCCATGGGCCAAGGATTCCTGGTCCGCCCCCGTGCGCAGCTACCCACTTATCACTACGAGGTATTCAGCCATTTTCGGTTATTTTTAATTAGCATAAGTAATTAGGCATTAAGATGAGGAGTTGCCAAGATGAAATCATTCTATTGCCATTGTCGCATTGACATGTTCTTTGTTAGTTTGCAATTGCCAAGCAAAAGGGCAAAGTTTGTTTCCAAATGTTTAATGTGGATACTGCTTGTTTGTTAGTGAGCAACACAGTTCACCTTTTTCAAGTGCGTATTAATGATGAAACTCTACCAGATCTTTAGTTTGATAAGGGAGCTCTTGGGTGCTTTAAATGCACAATTGTGTAATATTAATTTAAAAATAAGAACTGTTGACAGGCTGTCAAGTGATTCATATATTTCCTATATTTTTGAGGCAGTCCTATATGTATAGTCCTATATTTTTAGAAAAAATTCATATTTTCCTGCATGTATATACAGTATTGCTGCAAACTGCTGTAGCAAAGAAAAATATAGCAGATACTGGCTAAAATTCATCATCTGAGATCTGGTTTTTCTAAAAATTTCGCTTGATATGTTATATCTATCATTTCTGGTTTTGTTTAATGAAAAATTGCCTATGGCATTCTATTGATTATTAATATTTCTAAAAATGTCTTAAAATGCATTATGGCTAGTTTTTTTAAAAAAAAACAAATTTGCCTACGGCGATCTCTTTAATGTTAGTATATTTGCCTATGGCGTTCTCAATAAGCCTATTATTGTAGATGGGTTGCAAAAGTCTGCCATTCTAAAATTACGTTGGTTGTGGTCCAAAGTTACACAGATTATTTAGTTCATGAAAATTTTAATTTTTTTCCGAATTATTTGGTGCAAATTTAAAAGAAAAAAATCAAAGAATTTCAATTAAAAAGCAGAAAACGCTCTAAACTGCAATAATTTAATAATTTTTTTAGAAAAAATTCCTATATTCCTCCTATATTTTGTTCCTTTTTCCTATATTCTTCCTATATTTTTTTTCATTTTTCCTATATAATTCGACCTCCGTACTACTTGACAGCCTACTTATGGTTCAGGTCCCGTTGGCAGTACATAGAACACTCCCACTTTCAAGTTACAGGGTGGCCCACTTTGAGGGGTTGCCTCTAATGTTAATTCTATGGCACACACTCGGTGCAAAGAAAAATTGTCCTACATGATGAGGTGTCCTACTTGAGGAGTTTCACTGTAATACTAACCTAAGAGTGCCTAAAAATTCTGATCATGCCAATGAAGATTACTTTCTACAACAGACTGGTTCATTCCACGGCTAATCGCTTGAGCGGGACTGTGGTTCTGGGCATTGCGGATGTGATTTTGTTCACGACACGGTCAGGGACGAGGCAAGGAGTCGAATCACGGACTTTTAAGGTTGAGACGCACCGAGATTTAGCCAACTGGGCGAGAAGTTTAGTGCAAGGAGCACACAGTGCTGCGGCGGACATGAAAGAAGTCACTTGTGGTATTTATGACCGGCTCCTTCTTTTTGTGTCGTTTGAATGTTTCTAATGTTACGATTCGATTGCTTCCATTATAGCTTGTACTTGGAATGGGATTGAAGGCGAACTGGTTGTGGATTATAACGACGGTTTTATGCTTCGCGAGATCCACAGTTCTGAAGAAGGAAAACAGCCAAAGGTGTTTTGGCATTATTCGTATGAAATGCTAAGGATGTCAGCCGACGATGGACACAGAATACTTTGGCTCGATTTTGGCGGAGAGGATGGAGAAAAGGTAGTGGCCATTCTAGTTTTTTTTTTAATTCAACACAAATTGAGCCTCTGATTGGTGTGATATATGGAATCATACCTCAGGGAATTTCAATCATGAAAAAATAAAAATATATAATCGAATGAATGGTAAAGTTGGAAAATCATAGTAACTAAGTAAGTTGTAATGGAATGCCGAATCACAGAACGTTTGAAACGTTTTTTTTAATTCAACATGAATTGAGCCTCTGATTGGTGTGATATATAGAATCCTTCCTCAGGGAATTTCGTTCATGAAAAAATAAAAAAAAATATAATCCAATGAATGGTAAAGTTGGAAAATCATAGGAACTACATGTAAGTAAGCTGTAATGAAATGTCGAATCACAGAACATTTGAAAATAAATTGTACCTGAAAAATTCAGGTACAATTATAATCCAATAAACCTGGAAATGTCAGGGAATTCGAATAGAAACCTGGAATTTTTCAATATCAACATTTTATCCATTGACTACAATGTAATTGCTAATGGGGTGTGAATAGATACATGTATGTTAGAGCGAAACTAAGATTCATCATTTTTGTTAAATGCCAATGTTTGTTTTGGAAGTTCTTACAATTTCACTACAATCCATTGTCGGAGATCATGTTTTTCCTTCCTTAACATTTTAAACAATGTTAACTAAAAAATGCATTAAAATCAATGATTTCTGGCAACGTGGGCCAGAACTAAAAACGGTTTTTGTGTGATAAAGAATTCAAAACTTTTTGCTACATTATTGCAAACATTTTTCAAAAGTTGTAATGAAATGTCGAATCCCAGAACGTTTGAAGATAAATTGTACCCGAAAAATGCAGGTACAATTAAAATCCAATGAATGCTAAAGTTGCAAAATCATAGTGACTACCAACCTGGAGAACCTGGAAATCTCAGGGAATTTGAACAGTAATTTTGAATTTTTCAATATCAACATTTTATCCATTGGCTATTTGCTAATGTGGTGAGAATAGATATGCTAGAATAGATTTTGCTAAATGCCAATGTTTGTTTAAAAAAATTCGCCTACTGCGTTCTCAGGGGAATATTATACTACTGTATTAAACAAACACATTGTATGGCAATGTGTGCTAGTTTGTGGGATTATAGTTTTCAAATAAAATTTTGGAAAGTTCTGACAATTTCACTACAAACCTGAAAAATTCAGGTACAATTTATTTTCAAACGTTCTGGGATTCGACATTTCATTACAACTTTTGAAAAATGTTTGCAATAATGTTAGCGAACTTGTGCTACTCTGGAAAACTAAAGGAATTTCGTTTTAAGAACTTAGCGGTCATGAAATGGTGTTATGTGAACCCCAAAGTCAATTCACAAAAGCTAAAAAGAATGTTGAGGATAGTTCGACTTTTATGATGCCACATAGAGGGTCTTCATTGAAAAACTTACCCCCTTGATTATTCAAAAACGATATGAGATAGAGAAATAGTGTTTGGGGGAATGTTTATTAACCACAGGGGAAATGGCAGTGACCCATGATGAAACCGCTTGGAATCATTCACAACATTACTATTGCGCATGAATATTTAACGTCAGAAATATTCACTTGGCAAGTTTTCGAAATTTCTAAACATGAAATTTAAATTTTTTTTTCGCAATGGGACGATATGCATGGTTGGTCGCACTTCATTGGAAATCCCTCAGAATGGCAAGTGATTTGTTGCAAAGCAAAGTAAAATCGGTTGATGGGTACGTAAGGAATTGGTTAACCGCAGAAGACGAAAACGAAAGTGATTTGTATAATGAGAATTCAAAGGAGTTTCTCAAAATGTTGGCCATTATTTGTAAGGCAATATTAAAGTCTAAATGCAAACTTATAAAGGTTTAAAAGCAAGATTGATTTCATGTTACTTTTCTTTTCGTGTAAAATGTGTTTAGATTATTTCCCGATTCAAATTAAAATGGCGCATCACCAATAAGATATCCATTTGATCATATTTTTTGATACTGGGCAACCGATTTTATTTTTGTTTGCACCAAATTACTTTGCCCTGATTCCAAGGACTTTCACAAGCCATATCGTCCGTTATGGGGAATTTAGTTTTCACTTTCAAAATTTCCAAAAAGCTCAAAGAAGTTTCATCGTGTAATTCCATCTTTTTGGATAATAACAGTGAATTATAAAAAAATGGCTGAAAAACACATTTTTGAGCATAGCAACTGAATGGGTTGGCAGATTGCAATTTCATTTTCGCCAAAGTTAATCATTTTTAATGCGTTGTCAATTAAGGTATCACAAGGTATGGCTTGCCATTTGAAATTTGTAAGTGGGGGTCAGGGGTGGGTCATGGCCATTTCCCCCAAACACGATTTCTCTATCTCATACCGTTTATAATAACAAGGTAGAATGGTTCGTCTGCCAGGGAACTGTGCACTTTGGAAAGTTTTTAATTTTCCAATTGAGTTACAAAAAAAATAATTTCAAATGTGGCGAAGATCCAAAATCGAATATGAAAAGGCAATGTTTAAATTCTTTTGTGTTCTATTTTGGATTTTTCTATATTTGTGACAGTCAATAATTTATTTACTGGGGGATTAGTATCCTCATGCAGTATTGGCTTTGTTAGTTTGTTTATTGAGCTTATTTGACTACCCTCACTACCATAGAAGTCACTATAGTTATTTGAGTGAAAAATTGAGGCTTTGAATGAAAAATAGAAGGGATTTCAAGGTAGCCTTACAAATATTCGGCTATTAACCTCCTCTCGTATTTTTCTTTTTTTTTCGTTTAGGAGCTCGATTTGCACACTTGTCCAAAGCCGCTGGTTTTCATCCTTCACACGTTCCTCTCAGCCAAAGTGAATCGCCTTGGTCTTTTTGCATGAGTTTTGTTGTCACATTTTTGAGCGAGGGCGATGCTTCGCGTTGTCTATTTTGTTCTCTTAATACGGTTTTCTCTCCCTACCTCAGCGGGAAGTGCCCTTCATCTCCTACCGATGAGCGGCGTCATTTTTTTTGAAAGCATTTCTGCAAGGGCATACTGGACAAGTTTTCACCTGGTGGCCTCGTGGCAAAGTTGCACGAGGAGAACGGGAGCTCACAAGCTGTTGCTGTGTATTTATATCAATACAAGTCTTCCCAGCAATCAATCAAGCCATCATCAGTCGATAATTAAGGAAGTAGTCTCGCCCTTCTCCTCCTCCTCCTTCTCCTTCTTCTCCTAATCCACCACCTCCTTTTATTGCTCATTCCATTTTTTATTTGAAAGTAGTCTTTCAATTGTTCATGGTCACTATTGTATTGTGGTACTTATGATTAAGGAGGAAATGTTAGAGGAAGACCTCATCTAATTTCTGAAGAGTCTGAGCCAGTAATTTTATCCTTTTTGCAACAAAAGTATTTTAATGAGATATGAAAAAAATTGACATCAATTGTACATGTGGAAGTACAGGTAATATAGGATTCATACCAAAATTTGCAACTCAATTTCCCTGACCAAATCTGATTGACTTCCCTGACTTATCATATAAAAATTGCCATGTGTAAGAAAACTTAACTCTAAGTAAAAGCACTACAATTAACTATATTTTTTGTATTTTTCTGTTCAACAGCAACACTTTTTGGTCAAAAGACTGCTTCCAAGTTAGCATCTTTTCGGACACTCTTTTTTGATTCCTCGAGATGCTTGATTTCTTTCTCGAGCAAGATCAAGAATATTTTTACGGCTATTATGCAAAAAAGGCGAATTTTAGTGGGTGCTTCATACTTTTGGTCAAGGCTGTATATACAGTATGTCATATACACTGTCTGACCATGTACGAGTTATTCATCACCATGTCTAAGACCGTACATGTACATTCGTATTGAAATCAATATACAGCACACCTAACTACATTTATGTACAAACCAAGACAAACCAAGTCTTGGATTGTACCCAACTTTCCCTGACGGTATGCATGTTTGGTTTTCGAAATCTACCATACTCTGCTTTTGGAAATTTCGTGTGAGGTTTTTCTCTAATAAGCCTCATATGCCCTCGCGTATAATTATCAAGTATATCTCGTCATTTACCATGACTAGGCTAGTCGTTCCTCTGTATCTACCAATGTCTCCTCGTTAACACCTTGTGTTTATCTACGAGGTAACTTACCTACCTTTTAGAATCGAAAAATGGTTCCGTCCCTCCTGTATCATTGCTGACAAAAATGCAGATGTATTCTTATCGCATATACAAGTTGCAAAGCAAGCTAAAAAGTCATATAGACGCTTGTTATATCAATAATAATCCAAAAACTGAGTGCTGAAAGAATCCAAAATCTATAAACTTGTTGTTTTGAAAAGGTTATAGTTTGAAATTTTTTCACTGTTGAAACTGTAAAAACGTCAATTTGGTCGAAGTCAATAATATCAAATTTGCTACTAAAGCTGCCAATTTCTGATCGTTGTTCGTATAATGGTCGTGACTTTTAGAACATTTGGAGAAAAAGACGATTTCGTTTGAGTCTTGTTGAGTGGTTAATTTTTCTTTGGCTAATAAAACACCTCCGAAAACACATTAAAATTCACAGTAAAATGTAGAATAAGGAGTACTCTAAAGAAAGCGATCAGCTAGTGTGTATCAATACTGAAAACAGTGTAATGTATATTTGGGCCTTTCTTATAAACATTTTTAGGTAATATAGGAAAAAGTTTAGGGCTCGAGCACTGACTTAAAGTAACTGAAATTTAGTTTCAGCTCTGATTTATCATGACTAGGTTAAGGAGGCATTTAACCAGTTTGATTCTACTCCCCAAAAATTACTGGTTTTGGGTTAATCAGTCAAATTTATCTTGAACATTTTAAAATCTGCCCCGGCTAGTTGACTTTCCGGCAACATTGACTAAGCATAATTAAAGCATCACATATCCCTTTCATAGATGGCGTATTTTTAACCGAACTTTTGTGAGAATATTTTGTTTATGAAGAAGGTATCACTACCTCTGCTATCCCCTTGTCTGACAGAATTTTTTTGTAAATATTAGCAATATAGATAGCATCGTATAGCGACAATGACATTTTTCGCTCAGCTTCATTGCACTAACATATTGTAAGATTGCTTCAAGATGACAACATTATTTTTTTTTTCCGTCTAAAATTAGCGCTTTGCACAGGGAGACAAGTTGCATATGTAGATTTTTAATTTTGTTCGTGTGATTTTTAAGTTCTTTGTACAAGACTTGAAGGAAGAACCAAGAATATGATAATCATATCTTTTATTATTATTATTATCATTACTATTATATTGCTAAATATATATTCGCGATTATATAGTATCGCGTTTTATTTTGTAAAATTTTGTCCTGGCTTCCATCTCGGCAAAAATCGAAATTTTATGAAAATTGTTGATAATGAAACTATGAAATTGACCTTGTATCAAAAATTGGTCGACCCAGTCTTTAACAACTGAGTAAAATTGAATGGATTACTTTTTGGGTTTTGTTTAAAAACCTTATCGTTCCTAAGAATCTCTTTTACTTTGTAATTTGACCGAAGCAGAAATTCGATATGCAATCGATGCATCCAGAATTGACATGGAGAACCCATCAATTCTTATCTATATCAAACCAAACCCTTTATCGAAAACATATTTTGTCCATGAAATCTGTTAGCTTATGGCAGCTAAATGCTTTCCACTACTAGAGCATCTCGTTGCACAACTGATTTTTTATTTACGGGAAATTCGTATTTCCTCGCTTTATTTGTTGATAGCATAAGTGTAAAATTGTATGGAGCAAGTTCTTTATACTGGCTGGCTAAATGCAGCTTTAAATATTAGGGTAGGATTTGTCGATTGTTCGCTCGGATGTGGCCTATTTGATCAAATTTGTCGGTTTTTTTAACACCCACCTCTCGTAGGTCCCATTCCTAGTCCTTAAGAGTTTATCTTATGTATATTGAGTTTGAAGAATGGCACTCATGCGAGCTTATATATATTTTGTTACATGTTATGCTCATATTCTATGCATTCCTGGAGAAGCGAGGTGAAAATTAACCGAAGTTGACAGAAACAGAGGCTTTTCGATCGTTGCTCGATAATTATGCTTTTATTTCATTTAATATTTGTGTATGTGCTTTAGAAACTCACCTTAATTTGTGCCTAATCATTGCAATGAAAATATAGGAATGTGTTTTTACTTTTAAGGGGTTGAGAGGAATTGAAGTATCACCATTTGAAATGACCTGACCGGTAGCGCATAATCTTCTATAATCTTTTCCCAAAAGTGGTTCTATATAAGATATATAGAATCTTCTTAATACTGAAATCTCTATTAGGGCTACATAACATCCTACCAATTCAAAATTCCTTTTTTTTTTAAAGATTATTGAAAATTTGCTTTTGTGAAGTATCAATTAAGTGCATGACTGCTAAATCCTCGAAGAATTCTGATGTTAAATATATGCATTTGACAAATCGATTTTTTTTTGACGAACGAAGTGCCGGAATTTGATCCTTACCCGCACTTATGCCTACCATGCAAATTTTTTTTAACATATTTTGCTTTAAAAATTATTATAACCGCTAAATATATTTACCACCATGTATAGAATGACTCATTCGCCGATGTAACTTGTTTTTTAAATTTATTAAATTTCGCTGTATTTATTTTTTAAAAAAAATTAGGGAAAAATCCAAATGAAGGGCGAGATAGTGCAATTCGCTTCAAATGAAATTTTCAAATGTAGGCCTATTTATCTGGTAAACTTTTGATTTTGGATTTTTGTCAACTTTATTTTTATAAATGTTAATAATTGGCAGACCTCACCCTACTCATTTCCATTGTCTAACTAAAAAATTTTCCATGTGTGTTATTAACAGCAGTATTCTTCAAAATGTGGCCATCGATAGGTTTATCTCATCCTTCAAGTCTGATAATATAACAATGTCTACCTTATGTAAGCAACCATGACACTGGCGTTGTATTATTATTTTGTGAATATTCTTCAACAAAAAGTCAGCACTTACTGCACAAATTGTTATAAATTAAGTTGTGACTGATAGTTTTTTTCTTTGCAAATAACAATATCCCTTTGCTGTGACGGTAGCTAATGTTTGTGCCCCATTTTTTACCACATTACTTTTGTTATGAATAACCAACCCAAGATGTCGAATCTGTGTAAAACGCTTACTACGATTAGTCCCCCACCTGTGGGTGGGATTGTTGGACATTTAATAAAAACTGACTCGTTTGTTGCAGAATTTTTGCCTGTGTGTTGATGGCTCAGCTCCATAATTCGATGGTTTGGAAGAGGCTTAAAAGCACGTGGTTGTTTATTTGTTGCTGTTTGATAAACTCTATAAAGCATACTATTTATTTCTGACTTTTACAGAAAAAAGGCAAAAATGTTTAATACGTATTGACGGTATTGTCCATGTCAACACTTGTGGTGCAGTCATATGCCTTCGCATTCACCATTTTTAGAATATCTTTCATGGACTTACCAGGACCACACTCGAAGGTTCTTGGAAAACTGGTGCCGGCATCTCTTTCATACAATACATGCAGGGTCTGCTCCCACTTGACGGCTGAGCATATCTGTTTCGGCAACTGGCGTTTGATGTGTTTTGCATTGATGTAACGCTTGCCATCAACATTGGAATGTACAGAAATCAACGGATCATTCACTTCGATAGACTCCATGGCTTCCTTCAGAGCTTCCTGTGCTGGTAACATCAACTTTGTATGAAATGCGCCACTCACCGCGAGTCGCTTCATCCGACGAATACCAAAGTCTTTGGCATTGATTGAGATGAATTTCAGTGCCTATGGAGGAGAAACAAACACGGATTACAAACGTCAAACAAAGAAAATGGTTAGATACATGTACTCGGTAGCTGAAAATTTAATGGCTTAAAACTGCCACTGTATTTTAAAATACATTGGCGGATTTGGGCATAATTCGGGAAAATTATGGAGAAATCATGCAGGACCAAGCTACAACAGGGTTCCCACAACCGGGAAAAACCTGGAAAGTCAGGGAAGATGTAATTTGACCTGGAATTTTTATGATCAAAATTATACTGACAAAAATATGCCCACAAACTTGTTAAATCATGATCTGAAAACATTAAAAAGAAATTAGTTTAAAATATATAACCGAAGAACAACTGAAAAATGGTAGCAGTTTAAAGAACCAATTGGAAAGCTCCATGCAAAGAAGAGGAAACTGCAAACCGTATTGGATTTCTTAAATACTGAATGGAAGAAATATGCTGATGAAGCCCAAGAGAAGCAATCTATCAATTTGATAATTAAGTCAAATTCCCTCGGAAAAGAGCAGAGACAAAAATGAATGACATTATTGCTGTTGATGAAAAAAATTGCCAAAGCTGTTCAGGAAACATAAGTTAGCCTAATCTTCCAACTAAGTTTTTATTAAAGTTACAAATGTTTTCAAATGTTCACATTCCAATTTTTTTTACCATTTTACTGGAAATAAATATCTTTGCAAAGTAAGAATAAAGTATAGAGATGAAATGTTGATTTTTTATGGTCGTGGCAAAATTCAAAAATGACATGGAAAGTCAGGGAATTTCGTCCTCAAAAAAATGTTGAACCCTGAATAAGCTAACTTTTCAGTT
>JAQGAF010005557.1:0-11841 GCA_034687865.1 Kryphioiulus occultus | reverse complement strand
TCCTTTCCAACCCCAAATTTTGGGCACTAGCCTTCAAATTATGGCGCAAAATATCAATGTACACATCTGCTGTCATTATTCCATCAATAAAGTGCAAATTTCCTGTGCCATTTGACGCCATGCACCCCCAAACCATTACATGTCCCCCACCATGCTTCACTGTAGGTGACACATTTTTGGGTAGGAATTCTTCGTTTCTTTTTCTCCAAACAAACCGTCTTCCATCAGATCCAAATAAATTAAACTTTGACTCATCAGAAAAGATGACTCTTTCCCAGAATTCCTCTGGCTTGTTTATGTAATCTTTGGCAAACTCGAGTCGTTTTTTACGGTTGACCTCATTTATAAAAGGCTTTTTTCTTGCAGCTCTTCCGAAGAAATGATTTTCATTTAAGATATTTCTTATTGTTTGAGGTACAACTACCTTACCACTAGATGATGCAATGTCTTTGACAATTTCTGAAGCACTTATTTTAGGTGTTTTTTTAACTTTTCGGACGATGTCTCTTCTCTCACGATCTGTCAGCTTCTTAGGACGTCCCATTCTTGGCAAATTCTGTGTTGTCCCAGTCTCCTCATACTTTTTTATGACGCTTCGAACAGTAAATAAACTAATATTTACATTGTTCCCAATTTCTCGATAACTGTAACCCAGTTTTCTTTGTGCAATGATGGAGTCTCTCTCAGCCACCGATAGTTCACGGGTTTTTGTAGACATCTCGAGATGTGGGGTTAATGCTATCAAAACTGAACTGCAATTGGCATATTTGCTTTATATAGTGAGTAATAGTCAAGGAAAACGATTGCAAAATTGCATATTTGTGATGGATATTCAAATTATTTTGAAGGTTGCCAATACTTTTTGGTTTTGTGATTTTATGTTTTTTCACGTTTATTTAAATACCGCTTAATGAATCTGTTTCAAATTTTGAGGGATTGTATATTTCAGTTTTTAATTAATACAATTTATTTCAGCATTATTCACAAATAACAGTCATTGCCAATACTTTTTGGTGCCACTGTATGTGAAACTAGTGCAGACTGGCTCTACATGTTCGTACATGTAGCCAGACAAGCCATCAATATTATTGTAGGGATGAAATCAAACGAATGAATAATTCAACACGTTTTGCAAGTCTCACCACAGCCCTCCTCACTGGAGCCTAGATTGTTATCACTTTACCCAGCATACATCGCATTTGCCTCAATTCCACACAATTAAAACTGTTTAATAATTTATTGATTGACTGAAAAATCGATCTTCGTGTGAAACGACATTTTCCTTCGAAAAGACTCCAAAACGGTAGGGTGGGCGGTACTCCATGGCTTGCTTGATGTAAGGACGATGGTGATTGGTTAACCAACCCATTGGGGCGGAGCTTTGGGCGGAGCCTTGTTAATGGTCGTTGAAAAAAGAAAATTACGTTTAGGTTGGGTGTTTATATTCTCTGGTTCTTTCGTAAATATAATAATTAAAAACTGCATATATTTCTCATCTAAGGCTGCCGTTGGTGTTTAGTACGTGGAAATTTAACAGGTGAGCGTACGTAATTCCACTAATTTGAGCGTTGGCGAAGAGGTCTGCAATTCAGTTTTATGACAAGACACCGATGTCTTTTGGGCTTTTCATTTTGGTTTTATTGACCGTTCTGAATTAGCCCTTTACGTAATGTATTTAATTAACAATCTTAATAACCGTATTGTTGAAAAAACGACACAACTCGTGTGATATTGACATGGAGCGACATCTTTTTCGCCTACATGTCTGTCAATACGACATGAGCATGGCAATTGATAGCGCAAAATGCAGAATAGTACAGTTGAAAATCATATTCCGAGATCCTTATCTTGGGCAAAATCTGATAACTCACGTTTTAATACTGATGATATAATCTTTTCCAGCCTATTTGGGTTTGACCCAGTTTTATTGAGAACCATGACAATTGTTCTAATTACACATGTTGATGCCATGGGGCTGTTGGTGCATTGGTGCAATTTAAATGCTTTAAGGTTGAAGTGACTAATCTTACCTTTTACCTCCAGCTAGCGCTTATTTTTTTTCATCCACCCATCAATTGTTTGTTTATTGAAGTTACTAGCAATACGCAAGAGCTTTTTGGGCCGTAAGATCGTCATGGTATGAGAGTGGAAAACCTCAGGAATCGCAATTTACTTCGGTTTTGAGCCAGCATATCCATGCTCATCTTTGCATTGTGCCGAGCCTTATACATAAATTTAATGTTGCATTACAGTATTCGAGAGCAGACTGAACCATAAAAATGCTAAATAACATGGCGCCCAAGGCTAGGCTGTTAGATTTTATTTGCCGAACAGTTTTCATGAGCATCCCATGGCCACTAAAAGCGAATTTTTTTAAATATCCTGCGGTACTCGTGTGGAGTTTACCAACATGTACATGTAGAGTCGTGCATCGTTTACAATGTACGCGAAAATGTCTGCTGATATACTGTATATAAAATGTATTTCTCATTTTGTAGAGCTGCATGTTGCCACCAGCCAACAGCCAACATTTGGGCTCAAGTATGAGTTACAAACAGAAAATGGACCTATGCTAAAATCTGATTTTGGTCTTCTTGCTCACGACTTTGAAGATTCACATATGGATCTGCATAAAGTAGGTTTATATTTAATAACCTATTTTAGCAGTAAATGAAAAATTTGCCATGCATGAACACAAAAACAGTCTAAAGGTAGCATTATAAATTCCTTTTTATGGCCAATATTTTTTTTCAATTAAAAAAGTAATATGGAACAGTTTTTGTACTTGTTGTCTTCAGTAACATTTGGGGAAAATCATAACTTGATGATAATTTGATTTTATAAAACCTTCATATCAGTTTTTTGGAAGGCAGATTTATCATTTCCTTAATGTATACAAGTTTTCAGTGACTGTATAAGTATATATTTTAACCAAATGTTAACAGTTTTCTAATGAATTGCAGGGTGAGACCCAGTTAAGAAGGCTACCTATTAGTGGCGACTCTAAAGTTCCGAGTTTGAGTGCGCTGCCCAAACATGGCAGCAGTGTACCTTTTGATAAAGATATGCTAAGTATATAATTTTTTTTCACTTCAATTAAGAATTTAAACCTAAAGTTATGATTAAAACGTTTGATGTAATTTGGTGTGTTCGCAAGAAATGAAAAAAGTTTGATTGATCTGAAAAATTTGTGGTTATGAATTGTAGTGTTTTGAAGCCTTCTGTTTTGCTCTTTGTTAGATTTGTGTCCACCTTTAAGGACTCGCCGCTATATTAAAAGAGTTAAATTTTGAAAATATATAAACTTTCTAACGAAAATCAAATTGGTTTTAGGTGCTAGTGGCAGCGACAAAACCCTGAGTTCTCGTCGGGATTATGAGCGTTTGAGAACTCAGTGTGATGCTGCCATGCGGGAAGTGCAGTCCTTGCGAAGGCAGCATGGAGAAACGATGCGTAAATGTGACACTGCAATGAAGGAAGCAGACTTTTATCGTAAACAGCATAAGCTGGCCATTGGAAAGCTAGATCAGCAGCAAAGTGAAGCAATAGCCATGAAGTCCCAACATAGTGAAATATTATCTGAAAAGCATAGATTGGAGCAGGAAGTACTTACTTTGCAAAAGTTTTGCGAGGAAGACAGAAAGGAAGTTGCCGAACTACGAAGACAGCAACAGGTAGATTTTATGACTGATACAAAGGTGGAATTGTTGAGAGAAGAACTAGCGTCCATTAAATCAATTGTTTCTTACAGGAATCTATGAATGGAAATGGCAGCAGCGAAGCTATAATTGCAGCCCTGCGTAAAAGTGAGGCAATCAAGGATGATTATGATGCGCTTAGAAAACGCTATGCTGATCTTATAGCTTCGCATAGTGCAGCTGCTAGTAAATTAGAATTTACTCAAGAGGAGGTAAGAGCTTGTTTTATGGCTCTGAACATGAAATGAATTTCATCGAGCGTTGTTAGCACACGTCAAATATCTCATAAATCGCAATTGCTAATGCATTTGCCGGAGTTGTCGAGTATCCAGAAATATTAAACTTTATTTTGACTTATATGCAAGGAAAAGTAATGGGCTTATATGGTTGTATCTTATGGTCATTTTTCTTTTATCATTAGGTTGCGTGTTTGAAGAAGCAGATGGAAGTTGTTGTTCAAGATAAGGAAGGTGCCATCCGTGAACGAAATGGACTAAAACAGCAATGTACGTCTGCTATAAGACAATGGGATATTGCTTTGAGGGAGCGAAATGAAGCCAAAGAAGCGTTGGCTAAAGTAAGTGTGGGTCTTGTTTTTGAAAGGCTTGATTAAGCTTTTGTGACAACCATTTAAATTGTTGCTTATTAATTTCTACTTAGGTTCAGCAGCAGCGAGATGAGGCAATGAAAGAGATTAATCAAGCTATGGCTGTCAGAATTAAAGCTACCAAGGATTTGGCACGCTTAACTGAAGAACGCAATGCAGCTGTTCAAGAATACTCTTTGACGATGTCAGAGCGAGATTCTGTGCACAAGGAGATTGAAAAACTACATGAAGAATTGGCTCTGACCACTGCAAAAATAAAGACGTTAGAGGCGCAAAAAAAGATTTCGTTTGAGGAGGTGCTTTAATGATTTTGATTCTACACAATTTTGAATTTGCCGATATTTGTGGATTAACTAAGGTTTACTGATGCTATGGTGTTTGCAGGTTGAGACGTTAAGAAGGGAAATTGCATCAGCTTTAAACGATAGGGATAAAGCAATCAAGCAGTGCAACGATTTGAGGGAAAAATATGAGGATAACGAAACATCTAGAAGTGATAGCTTAAAGGAACGAGAAGAACAACCAAAGGACTATGACTATTATCACATGGATAGAGATCTAGCTCTAAAATCTCGTAACGAATTATTGGAGCTAGGGAATTTGACAGACATGTATAACAAAACCCAAAAGGAACGAATGGAGAATTTGGACCAGGCAAATCAGGAAATTGACCGGTTGCGAAAACAGACAGAGAAACTCCAAGTTGAACTTAATGGCAAGTATAGTCTCATCTTTATTTTATATGCTGCTTAAAATTACCAAGATTAGGAAGTTAGTGGGTTTTCCCCCCACCGTTGCGTACTTACAAATGCCATGATATTTGCTGTACTTTGACTTTGACAGAATTCTATCCTTGCCGATATTTTTTAATTATTCTCAGCCGAGCGACCAATAATGTTAGCCTCCTTAATAATATTTAAGGACACAATTGTTCGTGCTGGGTTTTAATCATGGTGTGGCTCTTACAAGCTAATCAGTTTGGGCTCCTTGAACTTCAGAATTTCATACATGCTCAGTAGAATATTTTTTCTCAATTTCATGCCAATTCCGTGATCATTAAATCAAAGCATTGGTTTTTCTTGATAACGGTAAAATAATTTTACACTGCATTAATTATGCATTCAATTATGTTATACATTTTTTGCCTGAAATATGACATCTTCTGTTTTAATCTTTTTATAATTTGTATGTATTGAATGATTTATATATCGCTTTACTGTGATAAATAGCTAACCTTATATGCATTCAATTACGTTCTACATTTTTTTGTCTGAAATATGGCATTTTCTATTTTAATCTTTTTTATAATTTGTATGTATTGAATGATTTGTATATCTCTTTACTGTGATAAATAGCTAACCTTAAAGCGTTTTTTTTTTTTGCAGAAGCGAGCCAAGAAGCCGAAGTATCTAAACGTCGACGAGACTGGGCATTCAATGAACGAGATAAAATTGTTCAAGAAAGGGAGAGCATTCGTACCTTATGCGACAAGCTCAGGCGGGAGAGAGATCGGGCTGTTAGTGATTTAGCTGAAGCATTACGTGACTCTGACGATATTAAGAAGCAGAGAAATGAAGCCTCTAAGGAAGTGAAAGAGCTAAGGGAAAAGATCGAGGCCCAGATGGAAAAAGAATCCCGCATCAAGCACTTGAATTTCGTTGGTCATAATCACAGCAGAGACTCTGCAATCGATGCCGATCTCCAAGAATGGGAAACCGAGACATTAGATATTGAAATTGTGAGTGTTTTTGTTGTTAATTTCAATAAGTAAACCTAGTTATCATTTTTCTCTATAATTTCTCAAGAATCCGTAAATTATCATGTATATTGTAACACGAAAACTTACCATCTCTATTTCAATTGTGCAGTAATTGAAAAAACCTCTGCCTTTTCTTTTAGAAATCTGATCCTTACCTGAATTTCCTTATCAGTTTTGAATGTGTGATGTATGTACATGTACCTCAATGCTGATAAGATTGTTTGTGTGCAGGGTGCATCCAATGAAGATGATTTGGGTTTTGAGTTGGCGGGTGGACGTGATGATCCACAATTTCCTGATTGTGCTATTTTTGTATGCAGTGTCATAAAGGGTAGCCCAGCAGATGGAAAACTAAGGTAGGTCAGGCAACCATAAACTGCTCGTTTATTGTAGCCTATATCGAATTTGACGTTGGTTTTCCATTACAATAGAGCAAACGATTGTCTATGCCGGGTAAATAATGTAGATGTCACAAATTGTGAACGGCGTGCTGCCATGGATGCAGTGCGTAACAACGGTGGCATAATCAACATGGTAAATTAATTTATAACGACATTGAAAATGTGCTAGCACAACATCATGCATTTTATTTCAAGTATACATGTTGCAATATTTGCTGTTAATTATTAGGTAATACGCAGGCGACGACTGACGAGTAGTCGTTTTATTCAGTCTGTACACTTGAACCTCGGTCCTGGCAAAGGTATTTAATTCTCTCCGTTGCTTTTTAATAGCTCTATCAATAATGCTGGCTAATTCCAAAGCTTAATGAACTGTCACTATGAAATTATTTTTTACTCCTTTTTCCCACAATCGTTTGGCAATAAGTTTTCAAATCCTAACTGCTAAATTCGATGTATTTGGGATATTTGGTTAGAAGCCATGTTGTCTTCTAGTTGTGCATTTTTTCAGTTTGTATGATGGAATGTCGTATTTAACATATGCTAAATTTCAGAGCATGGTTTGAACTTGGAGACTGGTGTGTACATAAGCCGGATAGCCCCTGGTTCGGTGGCCGCTAAAGAAGGTAACCTGGCTTTGGGCGATCGTGTAGTCAGTGTAAGTATTAGGACCCGTGTTTATAATCTCACAAAGCATTTTTATCATAAGTTAATGTATATATGCTTTCCTGCACGTTTGTTGAATTTAGATTAATGGAAGATTTTTAGATGGGATAAGGTCTGGAATGGAGGCAACCAAGCTGCTTGATGTTAGTGGCGAAAACGTTGTTCTTGCTTTACTTAAATCTGTGAATTCTCCAAGTGCTCCTATGAGCTCGTCATCCTCTGGGCACAATATTCAAGATAATTTAGATACTGAAAAAAGCTCGAGTCCAAAATCCTATTCTGGTAAGCGGTATTACCTGATTTCCGTTTTTGTAACATTACAGTCGTTTTGAGATATTTACCATCAATTTTGGTATACTTTATTGCAGACTAAAATAAGTTGCTTCTTCAAAACTTGTTTAAATGTCAGCTATTTTATTCATTTTAGTAACTGGATCACCTATGAAGGAGCCTAGTTATGGTGGAAATTGCAAAGAGCCTGCAAAAAAACTTACAACAAGCAGCTCTCAAACGGAGGACTTGGTAGTGATGGCTAGTCCTCAAAGGCAGAAGAATGCAGTGGATGGCAAGAACATTGCTGGAAGTCCATCACAAAACTTTATCGATAAGTTCTTCGGCGATCGCCGCTCCACGAAGGAACGCAGTAAAGAGAAAAAACTGGCCTGGACGTCATCGCCACTTCAAGAGGAAGAAGCCATTGCTGAATTGGATTCTGTTATCGACCATTACAAGAAGAATACAAAAGCTAATGTGAAAATTCGGAAGAAGCGAGAAAAGGAGACGGAAAAAAACGGAGGGACATGGCCGAAATACCGCGGTCCACCCCTGGAATTTTTGGAAGCTAATCAAGGGGCCATGACCCACGTGCATCGCAAGAGGGAACGGGTGTCAATAGCATCGCTTTTGAATACGCCCAAGCTGTCAGCGTTTTACGATAGTAAAAAACAAATGGAGAGAGACAGGGATCGTGAACACGAACGTGAAAGGCTGAGGGAGAGGAGGGAGAGGGAAATTGAACGTGAGCGGGGTGGGAGGGATGTTGATGTGGACAGGTTAACTGGATCAAGAAGATCGTCAGTTGGCAGCAGTGGAGATAGAACATCAGACAGGGAACGCTCCGGTTTTCATCCGTACAATTCGGAAGTCATTGGTGCTTCAGTTTTGCCCCAGCAACCTAACAATTCACCTCTTAATCAACACCCATCCAGACAGTTCAAATCTACCGGTCATTTTTTATCTAGTCCCAAGTCGTCTTTCCAAGCTTCCTCAATTCGCCCTCTGGATGGAAAGACGACTGGGCCGATTCATTATTCCACCAATTCAATATTGGAATCACATTTGGATTATTCCGTTGTGTCAGCAAATCGGGATAAAGAGGTAAGCAGTGATGAAACTATTTTGTAGTTATCCTTTTACTGTGCGCATGTGCGTAGTGTTGCTACGCTGATTTTGTTTTGTTTTAAATTACGGTCTGTTCGAGTTTTATTTGTTTGCATTTTTTAAGTTGTTTTATGGGTTTGCAAATCCTGTAATGCCAGTTTCTTTCTTCAGTGTAAAAAGTATGGTAATTTGTGTGTCAAAATCGTTAGATAATTTTTGATGTCTGCAAATGACAGTTTTAAAATGCTCCGTTGAAATCATTTTTTCTAAAGAATATTTTATCCCACCATTATTTCTGGGGCCTACTTATTCAATCCAGTGATATCTTTAAAAAATTAAGCTAATGTAGAAAACCCAATGACGATAGTATGGATTTAAATTTAATGCGGTTTGCATTGACTATGCTAGTGAAATTAAAAACTGCAATTAGAAGCAAACTGGGTGCAATTGTTGAACTCAAAAGATCTGCAAGCTATACATTCTGTGTCATTCTGTATTAACGTAACGTCTAACTTGGCGATTGTAGTAGTCTCAAAAGACCTTGATTAAATTTAATTGTGATTGGGTGAAACTTGTATTTCACGAGATCTTGTTTCGTTTATTTTTCCTTAGTTAAAACAATTGATAATAGCCTATAGTGGTATATGCATTGAAATCTAATGCTATTGTGTTAATGCACTCAGTTAGCTACCATTGGAACCTTTTCCTATAAATCAGTTTTTTCCCTTTGTGGTGGAGGCAATTAGCTAACTTTCTCTTTTAGCGTTTTAGTATCGCAAATGCTTATCTTGCAGCTTATTGAATTATAATTCGTCAACATTTCCATGTTATTGACTTTCAAGGTGCTAGAATTCTACAGAAATAAAAAAGCGAGGCCCAACTCTTCATACCTTCCTAACAATGGAGATCGATTCGCATCACCCGATGGATTAATTCCTTCCAAGCCTCCCAGTTTGGATCTTCAGTCGCTTTACAACAAGCCGTCGCATCAACCGTTAGGCCATCTTTCCAGAGGAGAGCTATCCCCAACGGATCCACTCAACTTCTCACCTCGTTTGTCAGAGCGAGCTGTTGCCCTTCACAGCAGGTCTCCTAGTCATCCTTGCTATGCTTCTGGTGCTGCACACGTCCCTTCTTATTATACTGTCAGCAGCAGTCGCATGCAGCATAACTACGCCATTGTTTCCCATCCCCACGCAAACATGACTTCTGCTTCCTCGTCCTCTTCAGCTGGGGTAGGCTCTCCATCGCCACGCTACTCTTCTCCGCCAACGCTTCCTTGCATGTCACGAAGTGGGGAATCTCTTTTGGGGGCATCAATTCCAGAGACGTCTCCACTGCCGGATGCTCGAATATACTTTCAACGCTACGGTGTCAACCCTTCGCCCTCGCCCAGTCCATTACATTACGGTTTTAGCCATTCCCCATCTCATAGCATGGATTTGCAGCACTTTCACCCAATTCCTAAACGGGTGGTTCCCAATCATCCGGTCCCCAGCTACCGTGGGCCTGAACTGACCGGGTTCGGCAGCTACGATGGACCTGCCACCATCCCCAAACGCTCGCATCATCGAATTAGGATTCCATCAAATCAGAGCGTCACTTCTAAATCATCGGCTAGCAAGCTGTCTTCAAGCTCTATAGAAAGGGGTGAGTGAGGGCCGAGTTCGAGTCCGGGCATTGCCACGATTTTGTTATGATTTTGGCGTGGATTTTTTTATCCAATGATTTTGAGTTTTCTGGCATGGATTTTGGATTATATAATAACGCATCGCCACAATTTTTTTCATACCATTTTTCGTGCATTCATATTACTTTTTCTGGTGTGGATTTTTTTACAATTTTTTCACACTATAATTTCGGGTTTTCTGGCATGGATTTTGGATTATATTATAATAACTAGCTGTCTTCCTGTGCTAACACGGGGTGAAAATAACATTTTTTGTTAGATCAGGGTGAAAATACATTTTTCGCTAGGACGGGGTGGCGATACAACCCTGTCTTAGCGAAAAAAGTATTTTCGCCCCGACCTAACAAAAAACGTCATTTTCACCCCATGTTAGCACGGGAAGACATCTAGTAATTAATATTATGGAAACACTTAAACCACATTTCTAGTTCAATGTTAGCCTGGTAAAACCATACAGTTCATAAAACCCAGTGGGGGCTAACTTGTCATATGACGTATCCGTATTTCAACAATAAAAAATTTAGCTAAAGTAGTTCCTCTGCGGTAAATTAACCAACCATTTTCTGATACATTTAAGCTTCCACCTCTGAACGGAACAGTCCAATGCCAGCATTTCATGTGGAAACTATAACTCCAGGAGGTAGCATCGTGCATCGCTCCATTTCTGACTTCCACAACAAAAAGTGAGCACATTTATTGGGTTTTAATTTGGTTTTATGTATAATGTTGTTTAGTAATAGCGTTAATCATTGATTTCTTACCCAGACCTTCTCCAGGCGAACTTAGGAACATTCGCATTGACAAAAATGCAGAGGATGCTTTGGGAATTAACATTGATGGTGGACCACGAGGTGGAATCTTCGTTTCTTCCGTCAGTGAGAACAGTATCGCTGCACAGGCTGGCATCTACATCGGAGATCAATTATTAGAGGTGAGCATTTGCCCCAAAACTTTATCGGTGATTTTTATAGAGTATTTTCTGTTTCTGTAACTTTATTCTTCATTTTGGTTAGGTGTGCGGAATTAATATGCGCAGTGCTACCTATCTGTTAGCAGCAAATGTGCTAAGACAATGTGGCGACAGTATTACAATGCTGGTCCAGTATAACCCAGAAAGTAAGCAAGTGCTTTTGATTTATTTGAAAATATACGTAATGAACATGATACAAACGTGACTGGTAAATTCCAGAGTACCATGAAGCCCTTGGCATGAGTCCATCAAGTAGCAGTGAAGAGTCTCCTGTTCAAACTCCCACTCCCAGCAGCTCCCCCAAGGTTAATCAAGGTCCTCTGCAGCTGCTGGATATGGATGACATGCCTGTGTCGGCATCGTCTACACTTAAGAGACAAAACACCCTAATTAGGTTCGTTTCCGATATTATACAAACTCATGCAGCGTATTGTTTTCCCCAGTCAACATTCCAAAAATGTATAGTAACCAGCAATTAATGTTTATGAACGCAACTTATAATATTTCATATCCAAAGTGTCATAATGCATAGTCCTTTACATGGTATTAATTGCAATGGATTTATACCTCATTTAGCTCAAAACCCAAAGATGGCTTGGTCGGCGGTGACATATATGCGCCGCGCTATGTATTCCTGAAAACAATGACCACTTCTAATTTGGGAATTACG
>JAQGAF010005556.1:0-11844 GCA_034687865.1 Kryphioiulus occultus | reverse complement strand
TTTAAAATGCATTCAAAAATGCATTTCACAAATCACTGAAGACATCATGAAATGCATTCTGCGATACATTTGAAATGCATTATGAAATGCATCGCAAAATAAATTGTTGAATACTCAGGAAATACATTTTCCTGTGCATTTTACAATATATTAATGTCTCAATCTACACGTATTTTGAAATGCATTGTAAATTATGTATTTCGAAATGCATTTCTTTTCCATGTGGGAAGGTATTGAAATTCTTTTTTCCCCTCACTGTTCCCCTCACTCGAGTGGCGATTTTGCGAGGGAGGGGTCTTACCCGCAATAGTCTTATTACTATTTTTCTAGGAGAAATGTTAACGTGCGTATATAGGGAGAAGTGAAACGAAAATTCTGCGGTTAAGGTAACACTTATAAGAAATGATAAGGGAAAGTATAAGAAACTGGAACAAAACGTAACGGAAACGAGTCGGAACCAGAGAGGGGCGGGTCCGGTAACTCTTTCTGTCAACAACTATTATACAACTATATCTCTCTCTCTGATTCCGTATCGTAAACTAGAAAAACTATAACATTAAATAATGACTGGCTGCTTGCTGCTGCTGCTGCTGCTGCTGCTACTGCTACTGCAACTACGAACTACCAAAGAGTATTTCCGCTCACGTATACGAGTAGGAAACCGCTTCGTATACGAACACGTTTTTTGTTCGTTTTTAACCCCATTTGCACCTTGAATATATAGCGGATGACGGGGCATCGAATATTGGGCCGAACGTAGCCGTCGTTTTCTACTCGGTCGTGACCCCTTTTATAATTCCTATACACTAATATCTAATTGTCTAAGGCAAAAAAGCACGAAAGCAACGAATAAGTTTGCCAAGGAAATTGCGAGGGAAAACCTTGAGAGTTAATGAACACGAGCTTTGTTTTTTTGTTTTTGTTCACAGTGTGCACCAAGAAAAGCCATATTTGGCGTCAGGGTGGGTTTTTTCCTCACTGCCCCACTCTAATGCATTGTAATAGAAAAATTAATATATGCGGATATTAGAAATCGAGGAAAAGGAAAAGGAAGAAGAGGAAGAAGAGGAGGTCGCGGGGTGGCGCGCACGTCGAGTTGAAGTAAAGCGAGGAAGAAGAAGAAGAAGAAGAAAAGGAAGAAGATGAACAAGAGGAAGGAAAGGAGGAAGAAGAAGAAGAGGATGAGGAGGCAGAAAAGGAAGAAGGGGAACAAGAGGAAGGAAAGGAGGAAGAAGATGAAGAGGATGAGGAGGCAGAAAAGGAAGAAGATGAACAATAGGAAGGAAAGGAGGAAGAAGAAGAAGAGGATGAGGAGGCAGAAAAGGAAGATGGGGAACAAGAGGAAGGAAAGGAGGAAGAAGAAGAAGAGGATGAGGAGGCAGAAAAGGAAGAAGAGGAACAAGAGGAAGGAAAGGAAGAAGAAGAAGAGGATGAGGAGGCAGAAGGAAGAAGAAGAAAGAGGAGGAAGAAGAGGAAGAGTAGGAGGAAGAAGAGGAAGAGGAAGAAGAGGAACAAAAGGAAGAAGAAGGAAGAAGAAAAAGAAGAAGAAGAGGAAGAGGAGGAAAAAGAAGGAAGAGGCAGGAGGAAGAGGAGGAAGAAGGAAGAAGAAGAGGAATTCTTTGACAAGATTCGGTGGTATCCACCGAATCTTAATGGGTTGATGGACTACACCCACTACCACATGGTTACTGATAGTAGGGTACTGAGTTGAATTGAGGAAGAAGAGGAAGAACAGGAAGAGGAGGAGGAGGAGGAGGAAGAGTGGTCGGGAGTCACGGGGCACGATCATCGCCACTATAAACGGGTCTCCAGCCTCTACCCCACCCCCAATCTATACGCCGTATTTATTTTTTTAAGAAAACGTGAAGCTCGTGAGAAACATACGTAAAGGGCGCCATCCATCTATCGATAAAATTATGAAATCGATTTTAAGATTACACTTATACGTGTATATAGTGAGGCTACACCGTGACCACAACGATCGGATCGGGTTGGACTGGAATATGGAATGGATCGGTGGAATGGAAATCGCGCATTATACGAGGGTCAACAAAAGATGGAAACGAGGAAGAGAAATTATGTCGGATTCATCTTCGCCATCGTTATTAATATTATCATTATTATTATTATTATTATTATTAGGCAGCAGTGAGTTTGCTCGGCCAAATATGACTTACCGGCTTTGCATATCCATTCAACGTATCCGTTCAATTCTCTTTCTAATTGTTGTTGTCTTCTAAGTTTTAAAAACGCTTGTCTATTTTCAACCCTTTCCCTTTCTTTGGCAAATTCTCTGAAACAGGAAGGAATTGTGGGTTCTAAAACGAGACGACTACAACTACAACATCCATTTACGACAACAACCGACGACGTTCACCGCCCAAACTTCGGTCCAAAGGTGCGTGGGTGTTATACATTACAGGGCATTTTTTAAATTCATGGTACAAACTGCACCCGGTGTTAGAGTAATCTAAAAGACACAGGTTACATCAATGAACCTAGGGTCCACCATTCACCATTTATTAGTTACGAGGTAAAACGTCAGCAACAAATGTCGCATATAATGTACATTCCGTCATTTTATTAGACTGTTTTATAGTAAATGTTCAAACTGTCGACCACTAGCAGTAATACAAGCCCTCACAACGTCGCACCCTTTCAAAGCTGCCTGGAATGTCATTCACATTTCCAGCCGTAACTGCAATTCTGGCCACAAGAGCCTCAGGTTTGTTTGTTTGTTTGTGGAATTTTTAACGTTGGCCTATTTTCGCACCTATTGGGCTCATCATCAACGCCAGGGGGCAGACAGTCCACCTGGAAATTTAGTCACAACGAGGAACACGCTCCCCTGAGGGATCTTTATCGTGCGAAGAGCAAGGTGGATCCCCACGGGACCTCGGTTTGAACTCTCATCTGAAAGAGCCGCCACACAGGGAAAACCGCCTGCCCAAAATTTTCCCACCGACCTCGGCCGGGATGCGTTCGAGAGCCGGCGCCGCAAGAGCCTCATGTGAATCCACAGGTGTTTCGTACTACCTTTCCTCGTAACTTATGACTATAGCGGATCCTGTACCCTGCATGGGTTCATTGATGAAACCTGTTTATTTTAGGTTACTCTAACACCAGGTGCAGTTTGTACCATGAATTCAAAAATACCCTTTATAGGACTAGGCCCCTCTTCGGGGGTCGTCGTTACTCCCCTCGAATTCACGATCGGACGATTTTACGAGACCGAGATTCGGTTCTTCGGACCGAGATTGGGCAGCGAGTAATGCAACTAGATATAGACAATTAAAACATTAAAAAAAAGGAGGGAGAAGGGGGTTCCGGCTATCCCTCTCTCTCTATCTACATGTACTGTATATTTTCTCTCTCTCTTGCTGTTGCTCCATACACAGACAGAAGACACATCTAAAAATGAACGCACGAATGTGAAGTTGTGAACCCACCTGCCTTACAAATCCATTCAAAATAGCCATTTAAGGCGTTTTCAAACTGTCTGCGAACGCGTGCTTGCAGGAAGGCCGTCCGCCGTTCCACGCGGCCTTTCTCATTGGCAAATTCGCTGCGGGGGGGAAACAGCATCCGGGTATAAAAGCCCAATAACATAAACACACACGTTCACTCGTCATACTCATCACACTCATCATACTATAGGGAGCCTCGTTCAGACAGGACGTTTCAAACGAGATTACTCACCGAAACTAGTTTAGAATTTGCAGTCTGTACTCTGTCAGGATGGGTGAAACTCGATCACAACGAGGGATCAACATCCCTCGTTCCTGGAACAAGGGATGAGGCTTCAAACTCGTTCGGTTTGACTTCACGCAGTGTTGCCAATATACTTTTACACGTAAATTTCTTCAACAATTTAGACGCCATTTTGTCTGGTACTACTAGAACATTTGGCGTATAGGGATAATTTGTCGAGTAAGGACGGGCAAGTGCTTGCCTTTTTTTGATCTCGTTAAGCGAACTCGATAGATTTTTTGAACTAGTTGCGTTTCCTGTCTGAACGAGGTATAAGGGTCGGGTTCGCCAAACGTCACACGTGGACGTGGTCACTGCATGTTACCCGTCAGTCGTCACGACGAGGGGTTTGCTGGACAATTTACGACATCGTTAAGCTGCGTTCTCACGAGTCAATTTTTGTCGATCAACTTTCGGTTGAAAGCAAATTGAAACGTGAGAACACGCTTTTCAACAGACTCGAATCCTTTTGGTCTTTCAAAAAGGGCTTTCAACCTGCTCTAGTCGTTCCATTTTAGAGCACGTGAATGAACGAAATTTCAAATTCTTACGCGCACGAATTCGAATTTTCAAATTCTCACGCGCACGAATTCGAATTTTCAAATTCTCACGCGCACGAATTCGAATTTTCGTCAGAATCAACGTGTTCCATTTAATGCAAATTTCGGAAAAAATATATACGCGAGCATAATTTTGTTCGGCGCCATCTTCAACTGTAAGTTACATTACATTCATTTTTTTTGTTGAAACGAGTGAACAGAAATTGAACCATTCTCGGTCAATATTTGTCGAATATTGATCGACAAATGTTGACGCGTGCGAACGCGGCTTTATAGCGTGGTTTGCTCGAAAAGAGCCAAAAAGGTAAATAAAAATAAAATTAAAACTAAAATTTGATTCCCAATCGCGATGGTGGAAACTGTTGTCCATTGCAGGGGTGAAAAGACAGACGGGTTTCGTGGGGCCATGATAGTATAGCAATGTACGCCCTTAAGCCTAGTACACACCTATAGAGACAAAGCAGGACTACAAATTCCTAGGACTGTCTCGTGACTTATTTAAGCCGGTGAAGAGTTAAATTCCTCTTGTTATCGTCATGTTACATTTTATTTTACACTAGGTTTTTTAAAACACGCGAATCAATAAAAAATTAACTTGCCAGTTATTCAGCAGACCTTACTCGAGTGCATGCTTGACAGAAATATCAGCAATTTATGCTGATAATTTTTTTATTCACGATTTACTTCGTTTCCGATTTCAATTACACTTTCCATGTGTCGTTCTTTTCTCGTCGTAACCATGGCAACGGCTCGTTCGATTTTGGATCGATCGAAATTCGATTTATTGGTTTCCTGGAGATTGTAATCGATATCTGAACCAAGTTAATCGGGAATAAAAAACATATCTGCAAATATAGACAATATTTCTATCAATCTTATACTAAAGTACGTACTGCTGAATAACTGGTATAAAGATAATTTTTGATTCTTTAGCGTGTTTTAAAAAAACATAGTATAAAGGAAAATTTCTTGCTGTGAGAATCTAACTTTCCCCTGCCCTGGGTTATCCGTCTTCACCTTAAGGGACAGTTAAGAGATTCGCCGTAAAATCCTGTAAATAGTTGTGCGAACGTCGATCGTGTGCCTCGGCTGTATACTGTATACAGTATATTCAGCGTCAAATGTCCTCGGCTATCAGAGACTGCCATTGAGAGAAGTGCGTGCAAATGAATAATATGATACACTAAAACGACGTTCCAGACTATTGATTAATTATTTTCATGACTTAGCCAATTGACTACAAATTTCGAAATGTTTTCTTCGCAAATTGAATCCGTCTTTCGCGTCCCACTCGAATTCGTGCATCTCTGTCTCGTTGTTTTCCAAAACTTCACGTCCAATTAGCCGTGACACGTCAATGTCCCTGATTTACACGCTGTTTGCATACGGTCCCAGGACAGTCCGGACCGCGGAATCTTGAAAATCTAGTCAGATTGTTTAATAAAAGTCAACGGCGATTATGGGGGACTCACCAATTAAGATTGTCGCTCGACGTTGTTTCACGTGGTTCGCGATGGATGTTGCATGGACCAACGCGTGTGTGTGTGTGTGTGGGATTCGAGTGGGATACAAATCCACGGGGGTGGAGTTTAAATTGCATCGGAAAAGTTGCGAGACTTTGTCTCTCTAGGTGTGTACTAACCATTAGTTATAGGAAGTTTACGAAAGGTGGCCAAGTTTTTGGCGAGAATTAACGTCGAATAACGAATGAAAAATAGTAATTAATAATAATTTCTGCAAAAGCCTACTCACCCGCTGAGAACACCGAGAACTAAGTTGAGCATAAAAAATGATCCGATGATAATAAGTGGTACAAAATACAACCAATTAAAATAACTTCCTAAAGCGTCGTTCATCTGAAAAATAAACGAATAAAAACATAAGGTATACGGAAAAGAAACGTGAAAATGGTTCATTCGGGAAATGAAGGAAATTCAGTCTTATATGACATCATCCCCAAATGAAAAGGAAATACATTTTGAAATGCATCGCAAATTGGGAAATGTATTGCAAATGTATTTTGCGGCGAGACATTCACAGCAAATACATTTCTAAATGCAATGTATTTTAGTAATGTATTTTAAAATGCATTTTACAATGCATTATACGTAATTGAGTAGCCAATTTGTGATGTTGTCATTTTAGTACGATGTATATGATAATTTGTATAGGTAGAAACAAATGATAACCAAAGGCTTTATTTGTGTAAAATTAAGAAGTTAATTTGCACTGATACTGGTATCTTTAATTTAGAAATTAAGAGGTTTTTTGATATGAAATTTAGAAATTGTGGTAATGTCGAGGGTTAATATCATCAATACAACACAAGTGTCAGTACAGTACATTATTCAATGCATTAAGCAATGCATTACCATATGCATTGAAAAATACATTCTGAAATTCACCCGTAATGTATTTCAAAATGCATTCAAAAATGCATCTCACAAATCACTGCAGACATCATGAAATACATTCTGCAATACATTTGAAATGCATTATGAGATACATTCTGCAATATATTTGAAATGCATTATGAAATGTAATGCTATATAAACTGTTAAATACTCAGGAAATACATTTTCCTATGCATTTTGCAATATATTAATGTCTCAAACTACACGTACTTTGAAATACGTTTAAAAATGCATTGCATATTATGTATTTCGAAATGCATTTCTTTACCATGTGGGGATCCGACAACGTGCATCTTCTCGAGGGGATAACGAACGAGTATGAAAAGGGTCACGGGGAGGTCAACCTTATGGCGAGTCCACCATTTCTTCGCCTAACAATTTGGGTTAAAATTCTATCACGGTCGTCCACTTTTTTTCTCGTTCTTTTTAAAAAATGTGCATTCCCGTGACTAAAATCCTTCATTTACACGTACATGTATGTCTAATTTTCGTACAAATTTAGCTAAATTTGAAATGTTTAAGTTAATAACAAACATATGGATGACGACCAGCGCTGATTTACAGGGTGGAAGAAAAGTCTGTATCTTATTGGTTTTGGTTCAAAATAATTACCTATATCAACATTCTGCTAGTGGGATATCAACGGTCTGGTAGTAACTCGGTCCCTAATCAAAAGCAGGTCATGTGATATTGTTCGATAGCTAAAACTGGTCAATAGCAATGGATTGATGTGACTTTTAGCCAGGTTTTAGTTAAGTAATTTTTTCTAGCGAATTTTGAATGTCTTGGATTTTTCGATTTTTTCAATATGTAATTTTTTCTCAATTTTTTCCTTACAACTCTATCCCTAAATAAAAGCACCTCTGGTGATGTTGTTGGATAGCTAGAACTGGTCAATAACAATCGATTGATGTGACTCTTAGCCAGGTTTTAGTTCAGTAGTTTTTTTTGACGATTTTGAATGTCTTGAATGTCCAGGTTTTGCACGTAACATTTTTTATAGCGAATTTTTAATGTCTTGGATTTTTCGATTTTTGAATTTTTGAATTTGGTTTTCAATTTTCTCTTATAACTCGGTCCCTAATTAAAAGCAGGTCATGCGATGTTGTTAGACACAATAGCAATCGATTGATGTGACCTATAGCCAGGTTTTGGTCGTAACATTTTTTCTAGCTAATTTTTAATGTGTTGGATTGTTTGGTTTTTAAATTTTTTTTTCAATTTTCTCGTATAACTCGGTCCCTAGTTAAATGCAGGTCATGTGCTGTTAAATGCAGTATTTGGAACTCGATTTTACTATAAAACATTCAGAATTCAAGCTGTTTTATTTCTGACCTGCCTCTCTACTTTGACCACTCTCGAAGCCAAACTTAGTTTCGACTCGTAAACGTCCTTTGCCTTCGATCCCTGCTTGCCTAGAATTTGATCTAACCTAAAACAGACAAATTAAAAGGCAATTAACTGGAACTGATCATTAAAGAAAATGACGAACCATTTAAATTAAACCTTACTGACCTACACTGCAGACTCTTGACCCTTCCTAGAAGATCCACGTGACCCGCTGAATACTGCTCGATCACATCTTTCACGTCGTATGGTTTCAGAGCTTCTTTGAATTTCTTCCTGGCCACGAAATATTTCATCTTGAAATAAAATGTTTGAAAAATTAACGGCGAACAAAGATCCCTTAAACAATTTAATTCATATGGTTCATACCAAAATTTGCAACTCATTTTCCCTGACCAAATCTGATTAATTTCCCTGACTTATCAAATAAAAAATATCAATGGATTTAAAAATTAACATTATTCCTAACAATACAATTAACTATATTTTTGTATTTTTCGGTTAGGTTGACCAGCCAAAACTTCAATTGAATTTCTCTGACTTTTCCAGGTTTTTCAGACACTTTTTTGGAAAATTTCCACACAATTTCAAGAAACAATTTTTACAAAGTTAATCCGAGCATATATACAATATGGCGGAAATTTTAGAAATTATAGATCTGATCCTGAAATGATGGAATTGGCCCATAATTTTGTAAGAAGAAATAATAATATTAATAATTAAGAGACTGTCATAGGGAAATTTTTTGAAAAATTAAAAGAAATCTTGGATTTTTATTGTATTAACATGAATAACGACTGCTATTTTGAGGACTTCATATTTAAAATATTAAAATTTTTTTTCGTAATGATGGAAAATCCGTAGGCGAAATTTATTTTAACAAAATAATGCATTTTAGGTGAATTTTTAATAAGGAAAATGAATGTTAATGAAAACGCCATAGTCGAAAGTTTTAGAAAAAGTAGATCACAAATACAGCTTTTCTAATGCTTTTCATTTCCAGACTTTATAAATCTCCCTGATTTCCACCTGAATTTCCTTGACTTAATGGTCACAATGTCAAGATTTCCCTGACTTTCTTTGACCACATTTCAATTCCCTGACTTTCCATGACGGTATGAACCATATAATTAGGAGTTGTGGACATTACAGGTCGAAGTTCCTGCTCGAGTTAAATTTATTGTAAAATTCGATAACATCAATTCACCTCAATTGTTATTAAAATTGTTAACTTCCTAGTTATTTGAGGTTTTTTTAATTTAGTTTTTTAATTGTACCTTCCTAAGGGCCCTGATAGCAGTCTTGTGAGCATCAGTGAGTTGAATGAATTTCGGCTGCTCTTCTTCTTCGTCTGAAACAACAACAACAAATGTCGATTTTCAGTAAATGAACTTTTCAGACAAAACCCAATACTCACC
Source organism: Kryphioiulus occultus (assembly GCA_034687865.1). Taxonomy (NCBI): domain Eukaryota; kingdom Metazoa; phylum Arthropoda; class Diplopoda; order Julida; family Julidae; genus Kryphioiulus; species Kryphioiulus occultus. The sequence goes on along the minus strand of JAQGAF010005556.1, from coordinate 2,355 downwards.
AGACTCGATAAAGAGCAAAAAAACCCAACAAAATCGTGAGTTTGAAATCGAAAACTCAGATGAAAAGTTGGAGAAAGCAAGCAAAAAGTGTGACAGTATTGGAAAAATCAAGTTATCAGTGTTTGGCAAATGCTGATGTTAGGCATGTCAGAAACAAACGCATCTAACTATGTGAAAAGGTGAAAATTTCGTGCAAAATCGAACAGGGTCCGCTATTATTGACTATGAATACCCTTTATATTTAGGATCAACTAATATCGCTATTTGACAATAAAATTATATAATAACGTGCACTATCTAAGTCAGGTGTCTACAGGATATCACCAAACAAAATCAATGACTTAGACCTGAATCCATTATTTTTAAAAAATTATTGATGACCTGTAGACATCCTGTGAATGTATAAATCTACATCGCATAAAATATTGTGTAAATTAGTACGACCTTATCCTAAATAAATCAACCCCAATCCCTATTTATGTGATTAAAAATCTGGAAAAAAGTGTGGATTGAAAAGTTGGGTGGTTTTCGTGAAAAATTTTAAAAATGCGCAGCCATTTTGCTATAGTGCTTGTTAGTGCGAAATGAAAAATAATTAAAACGACTAAAGATGTTAACTAGCCTATTAAATATATAAATAAACTAGTTCATGTTTCGAGAAATTTTAAAGACATTTTGAAAATATTTCTCTTGAAAAAATTTTCTGTGATTCGAATCATAAAATGATAAAAGAAAGTTTTCAAAGGGAATTTGAAAAATATATTCTCGCTAAACAATTTTTTAAAATAGTTAAATAATTTAGATAAAACATTCCATCCATATTAGAATATCATTTAAAAACCCAACTTTTAATTAGTCAAATTGCAATCTAAATTAAATGTTTTGAAAAGCAACAAATTCGTTATTAGTATTTATAAGTTGTTTACTTTTAATTTATGTTTTACATTTTTACAGCACTTTTGTTTTAAGTGCATTACAACAATTATTAAGTCAAAATCTTATTACATGAGAAATTTTATTAAAAGTGGAGGGTAAGATCGAAAAGTGACTGCAACAATAACAGCCATCAATCTTTTAAAATTTAAAAAAACAAAAATAAACTATTAAAGTAGTTTTAAAAAAATAATCTAAAACAGGCTAAATTCAAGTGTCAAAATGTAAAGTATTTAAATTCTCGAAAAACTGGGAACTTTTATTCTAGGGAGAAAAACATTTAAAGTTATTGCCAACAAATATTTTCATGATGAAACCTCATTCAAATACTCGAAAAGAAAATGGTGCTGAATCAAAAATCAAAAATGGTATGGCAGCAGGTGCGGTCTCAGCATTAGCAAAATTTATTTCATTCATGCTTTTCGACTTGAAATTTAATAATATCAAAACAGAGGTGCTAAAGATTTAGACTGAAAAGCACATCATACAACACAGTAACCTGTCAAACATGTATGGTAAACCCAATTAGTTTTCTATAAAAGTAGATGTTTAAAATTTCTTTCAGCTAGTTTTGATTTAGCAACCAAAACAAGTACAGAATTTTAAAAATATTATTGCAATTTACAATTCATGTTACTTTTTATAAAGTTTCATTTTCAAAAACATCATCAATTAATGAAAAAATACAAATATAACAATCATTATCAAAAATTGCTCTACATTCCATATGGAAAAATTATATGCGAATAATATATTATAAATATAGATATATATTCTTAATATATTGCACATATTTTAAAAAAGGAATTATATTTGTAATACATGTACATGACAAATATTTTTATATATTATATCTTATGGAAAATATTCTCTTAAAATATTATGGACAAGATACTCTTAATATATTATCAAAATATTTGTGCAAAACAAATTTGGAAATGTGTATTTAATGTAAACACTTAATCAAATGCAATGTAAATTCATATTATATTAAGAATATAATTTTCATATTCAAATAAATTATGATAACTTATTGAAAATTTATTCTTACAACATTATGGACAATATATTCTTAATATACAGTATTATGAATATAATGGATGTCTACAGTATACGGAATATTATTACCAAAATATTTGTGCAAAACTAATTTGGAAATACATATTTAATGTAAATACAATTTGGCTATTTGGGATAAATTAAGTCAAGAAATAGTTTAACACTGCATTTCTATATTGCACAGGATGTGTGCACACTATATTCCCATATGTTTGCACTCATTATTTTATCCCTAACACAATATATTATAAATATATTTCAACAACACATATAATATATTATCAATACATGGGATTGGGCCAATTTTGGTATATGTCCCATTAATAAATAAATTTAAATTAAAAATATATTTTCACATATTTT